>ONZH01022481.1:0-38139 GCA_900303285.1 Rhinella marina
TGAGCAGCAGAGAGCATTGATGGAGTACCAGATTATGAATCCACGCGTGCCTCCAACTCAGCTCCCTCAGTTTGCCAACCACGAGTGGCCATGGATGGCAGACATATGCGATGTACTGCGTATCTTTGAGGAGTCCACCAAGAAGGTCAGCAGCGAGGACGCTATAGTGAGCGTAACCATCCCGCTCCTATGCGTCCTTAAAGAATCGCTCATCGCAATAAGGGAGAACGCATTGCACGCAGAGGAGACGGGGGTAGGAGGAGACGCAACGGAGCTACACAGTCAGACCACACTTTTGTCTGCTTCACGGTGGCAGTTGCAGGAGGAGGAGGATGAGGAGGAGGAGGACGACGTGGAGGTGGCTGTGGAAGAGGAGGAGGATGCTGGCGGCGAGGGTAGCAGTCAGGCTGTGTGCGTCCCATTGGTTCAGCGCGGATGGGGCGGAGAGGAGGCGGAAGAGGAAGAGGAGGAAATGGCAAGTGATCCTTCTGGTGGGGGCAGTGAGGTCATGCCTATTCAGAGTCTGGCACACATGGCTGACTTCATGCTGGGCTGCTTTTCCCGGGACACACGTGTTGTCCGGATAGTGGAGAACAAACTGTACTGGGTCTTCGCACTCCTGGACCCCCGGTATAAAGATAACGTCTCCTCTTTTATTCCGGTAGAGGAGAGGACGAATCGATTGCTGGAATACCAGAGGGAACTCGTGCAGAACATGATGGAGATTTTCCCACCCACCATCGCTGGCGGCAGAGAGGAGAGGGTCTCCCAGAGTCCCACAACATCCATCAGGCCCACAGCCACCAGGGGAACACTCTCCAAGGTGTGGGACACGTTCATGGCACCCCCTCGTGCAACTTCCATCACTGCGGGGCCCGCTATCAGCAGGAGGGACAAGTATCGGCGGATGTTGCGGGAGTACCTGGCAGACCGTACCCTGTCCTCCCCGATCCCTCGGCGTCCTACACTTACTGGGTCTCCAAGTTGGACACGTGGCTGGAACTGTCCCTGTACGCCTTGGAGGTGCTTGCCTGCCCTGCCGCCAGCGTGCTATCAGAAAGGGTGTTCAGCGCAGCCGGGGGCATTATAACCGATAAGCGCAGCCGCCTGTCAACCGACAGTGCCGACAGGCTGACGCTAATCAAAATGAACAGCAAGTGGATTGACCCGGACTTTGCTTCTCCAACCGTGGAAAGCAGCCAAAAGTGAAGTGCCATCTGTATGAAGTGCCATTTCCTCCTCCACCTCCTCCTCCTCCTCCTTAACCGCCGTAGAATTGCTCCGTAAATAAAAAATATATATATTTATGGCTCACCTCTTGGGCCTACAAACAATTTTTAAGAGGTCTCACCTCTTGGCCTCCACAAATTTTTAAGAGGTCTCACCTCTTGGGCCTCCACAAATTTTTAAGAGGTCTCACCTCTTGGCCTCCACAAATTTTTAAGAGGTCTCACCTCTTGGGCCTCCACAAATTTTTAAGAGGTCTCACCTCTTAGCCTCCACACATTTTTAAGAGGTCTCACCTCTTGGGCCTCCACATAATTTTTAAGAGTCTCACCTCTTGGGCCTCCACAAATTTTTAAGAGGTCTCACCTCTTGGGCCTCCACATAATTTTTAAGAGGTCTCACCTCTTGGGCCTCCACATAATTTTAAGAGGTCTCACCTCTTGGGCCTCCACATAATTTTTAAGAGGTCTCACCTCTTGGGCCTCCACAAAAATTTTTCAGAGCTCACCTCTTGGGCCTCCACATAATTTTTAAGAGGTCTCACCTCTTGGGCCTCCACAACAATTTTTCATGGCTCACCTCTTGGGCCTCAAACAATTTTTAAGAGGTCTCACCTCTTGGGCCTACAAACAATTTTTATTATGGCTCACCTCTTGGGCCTTACATACATTTTTTAAGAGGTCTCACCTCTTGGCCTCCACAAATTTTTTAAGAGGTCTCACCTCTTGGGCCTCCACACAATTTTTAAGAGGTCTCACCTCTTTGGCCTCCACAAATTTTTAAGAGGTCTCACCTCTTGGCCTCCACATAATTTTTTAAGAGGTCTCACCTCTTGGGCCTCCACATAATTTTTAAGAGGTCTCACCTCTTGGGCCTACAAACAATTTTTCTCATGGTCTCACCTCTTGGGCCTACAAACAATTTTTAAGAGGTCTCACCTCTTTAGGCCTCCACACAATTTTTAAGAGGTCTCACCTCTTGGGCCTCCACATAATTTTTAAGAGGTCTCACCTCTTGGCCCTACAAACAATTTTTTATTATGGCTCACCTCTTGGGCCTCCACATAAATTTTTAAGAGGTCTCACCTCTTGGGCCTTAATACAATTTTTAAGAGGTCTCACCTCTTTGGCCTCCACTTAATTTTTTCGAGGGCTCACCTCTTGGGCCTCCACTTAATTTTTTCGAGGGCTCACCTCAAGCTAACTTTGCGCACTCATTAAAATATTTTCACAACAAGGACCTAAGAGCCCTCGATGGGAGAGCTTTGTGTGGGGGCCTGGTATAGGGAAGAGATTGCGGCCCTGCGGGCTCTAGCCTGCCTTCTCCATGAGCCCTCTGGCCAGCCCACGGCCTCTTCCTGCCTTTTGCGGTCCTACGCATCCCTCAACATCCCCACTGCTTTACCTGCTAGACATGACCTGGGCCAGGTCGGGTCACTGGACATCTCAAGCGCCAACCAATTTGGGCATTTTAAGGCTTCTGCATGTGTTTTGAGTTGTTTTTACATTTTAAAAGAAGACATGTCTGACCACATCTCACACACACACACAATGACAATTAGGGGTGGGGTCTATTTGCTTTCCCCTTTGCCTATTGCCATCTGTGGTTGTCATAGGCAACGTGATTTTAAGGGGTGCAGAATTTTTATCTTCTTTTTTGTCTAGTTTTGGCTTGGGGTCCATGGCAATGTAGAGGAAAGAAGGTTTCCTTGTATGGTCTCACTTTACAGAGAGGTTACATTGTCTTTGGAGTGTATTGTTGAGAGGCTGTGATAGTGGCGTAATAGTGCGACTTGGGCGCGTTATATGCACCCAGACATGCTTCCCCTTCTGTCCCAGTTGCATTCCAGCAGTGTTGGCATCCTTTTCTGAGGTTTCAGGGTGGACTTGGTGACCTCCAAGTGGTCGAATTGAGATTTCCAAGTGGCGAGCATTTTTTTCCCATAGACTTTAATTTCGCGGTCTATTCGAATCGAATTTCGAACTTTCGAATATTTCACTACTCGCTCATCTCTACTGTTTATATATATATATATATATATATATATATACTATTTGATATACTCTGATCTCAAGATATTGACATCTCATAAAACTAGTTCACAAAACATCTTCAAACTGTGAAATCATTTTAAGGGTCATTTCATCCTTACAGGAAATTTGGAACAGGAACATAGTAACAGGATAAGAAGATCATGAAGAACTTGTCTACTCGTTGGCGGTAACTCTTGGGTTTTCTTTTTTTTCCATAAGCAATCCTATACCATACAAACCAGAGTTTTTTCTACTAGTTATAATTCTCTTTCTCATAACGGTCAATACTGTCCTTTAGATAATTAAAAAATGGTTTACATACTGATTTTTCATCAAAATTAAGTAAAGGACCAGACCAGGAAATTCCTTATACAGCAATGTGGCAAAACAGCATATATTGGGATGATCCTCCATCTGTGATAGCAAAAGAGCATTGACAGTGTGCATTTTTGCTTTTCCATGCTCCAGCTTCTCAGAATAGGTGCTGCAGAGGGTTAAGGCTTCCAGCTTATTGACAAACAACACTTTACCTGACCACTAGTTGTAGTTCTTTTCTATTTTTTTGTGCCCCCTTCACCCCTGTTCCATGGCCACATACAGTAAAAATGAGGGAAGAATCAATTTACATAATTATAGGTTAAAGGGGTTGTCCATCCAGTCTCTTCCACCAATCTAAAATTGTGTGTGGAGAGACATAGTGCATGCTGTTGGTGGGCACTACACTTGATCAGAAACCATCCAATGTCCAGCAAGTTTGATGCATGGATTCTTTTCAAACCAATGAGACCCATGCACAATACTAGCCAGATGGGTGTGTTAGCAACTGTTTTACCTGGAGTGCACCAACTTTTCTCCATGCCCAATGTGAGATCTGACAAGAGAAACTAGATGGACAATGTGGAAACTAGAGATGAGCGAATCTATTCGCCGCTTCGTAGATTTGTTACGAATCCTCCTTTTTTCCTACTCCGAAGCGAATCCGGATTTATTCAGATTCGCTTCGTACGATTCGTAAATGTTCTTAAAAGTTTGAACGCTAATGCTACGTGCGCATTCTTCTTGCCCCCCCTACCCCCAGAAGTGGGAAAATGATGATATGCCCCCCTCAGAAGCGAGAAAAACCAGCCCGGCCCACCAGAAAATATCTATTTGTACGTATAGGTAGTAAAGACTCCTCCCTCATTACTCCGCCCTCCTCTCCAGTTCAAGCCAGCAGTGAGCAAGATACTACAGCATGGCGAAACAACTGCAACCAAAGTGGGGGGTGATGTTTGGTAGCAAGTTACTCGAACCACCGGTCACTCCAGAGGACATCAGAGTGTCACAATTGGCCAAGAGAATCCCACCTGCTCCTGAGGCAATCCCCGTGCCGGCTGGTGCAGCGGAGGTGGCTGGAGCGTCCACTCCGCCGCCCAGGAGGAGAACAACAACACCTTCCATGTGTCAGAATTCCATTGTGCCTGCATCAGTGACAGCCCATGCCCAGACCCTATGGGACTACAAGAATGCGGTGGAGGACTGGGTCATCCAAGTGCTGCACCATCTGAGGCCGGGAGACCCTACACTGGAACTGCGTAAAGGAACCGTCCTATGGTTTTCAGTCGAGCGAGGCTGTGGCTTCCTTGCGGACGACAAGGACAGCAAGGACTACTTTGTGGGCCGCAGGCCTGTGAAACGGTCTTACCTGCCCCAAGCCCGTCACAGCCTATACGTGGGGGATCAGGTAGAATATACCCCCATGGCATCCCTGAAAGGCCCCTTTGCTACCGGGGTTACCTTATCGTCTAAGCCCCTGGTACCTGCATCACCACCAGAAGTTTGGCCGGAGGAACCAGAAGGCACAGGATGCATGCGCTGCCTACAAGAGTCACCAGATGGCACCCTCCATTTCAGGGAGAAGCCACAGCCGGAGCCTCTGATCCCTGGATTGCCACCACCATCACAGTCCTTTCACCTAGGTCAGCTGACATCATTCTTCACTTTCCAGTCAACGGTGATTCAGTACCAACTACCATGGAAAATGAAGTTAGCAGCAGCCAGGGGATCTGGCGGTTCTCCCTTGGTTGCAGCCTTGCCTGAACCGCTGGAGTCAGAAGTCCTTACCCCTGCTGTCTCGGCAGGAGTAGCATGAAGGCGCAAGTGGCTGCAGCGCTCACCAGAGTGACCACCACCCGGTCAAGTCCGAATTCTGGTAGCAGAGGGCAGTGAAGCTCAACCATGGCAGCCAGCGTGGCCTACAGGAGGCATGAGTGTCCTCTTATGTCCTTCAGCAGCAGTATCAGCAAGGAGGACTTCAGGTCCCTCATCTAAGAAACCCTTCTACTGGCTGTCAGTCTGGATGATTTAAAGGACACCTGTGGACCTATGGGAGCCACAACATGGACTGCACCTGACGAGTGAGAGCTAGTTGGCACTTGTTTTTAGTTTATCTAGTTTGTATTGCCCCCTGTTTGACTCTCACGCAGATGGACATGGCTTGTCAGGACTCCCCCCCCCCCACCCCCAATTCTGCAAAAAATTCCGAGTTGTGCCTAAGTGCACCTATTTTCCTTTTTCCCCTTTCTCAGGTTATTTGGGAGCCCCCTTTGCAAAAAGGTTCTCTATTTGCTGCTATTCTATATCATCTAAGTGGATTACACGTTACCTGTTTGGATTACAAAATTACCTCACGTGGATTACAATTGAATTTTGCACTATGCGTTCCAGTGTTTTATGCCAAGCAGCCATGAGGAGAGACTTAAATGTACATATGAGCCTATTATGCTTGCAAATGTGAAATTGATTGCACTAAAATGTTTGCATAATTATGTCTTTACTGTATTTTAGCAATAATGTTTTTACAGGTTCAGCAATGTTCAAGCACTTTAGCCCATTGTGTGTATTCTTTTTCAGGAACTGCAATGTGTCCTATTAGGCACTTATTGTATGGTGTTTTTAGTAAATTATGCACTTAGCCGGATAGCTAGTACTTTTCTAGCTCATATGGACTGCCTCTGAGGACTGTACGCCGCAGCCTAGCCTCATGCATGGGTGCGTATGACGCAATTGCGAGTCAATAGTAGGCTAAGGATTAGGTACGCACTTTTTACGCTAATGCTGATGCATTCAGTTCAGTAGCGTACTTTTAACAACGCTTAGACTGTATGTTCGTAATTTGTGCAGGAATGTTCGCAAAACAGCGATTATATTTTAACGCAAATTCGACTTAATAAATTTGTATTAAGAACAAATCTTGTCATAAATTTGTCGATTATGACAACCCCAAGAGATCCTGAGAAAAGGGATCCCTGAGTTTCCTATCCAAATAGAGTGTTTAATATACATATCAGTCCACTACTCCATTCACTTCTATAGGATAAATGGAGTGCTGTCACCATCATCTCAAAAAAGTAAATGGAGCGGTGGACCAACATGTGCACTACCACTCTAGACATGGAATTTGGTGACCCTTATTCTAGAGATTGCTGACCCTTGTGGTCAGACACCCTGTGATCCAACGTGTATCATCTATCCTGTACATAGGTGGCAAATGTTGTCCATGAGCCAATCCCTTTGTACTGTATATAAAATATGTAACTGTCCCAAAACATTTACACGTATACATATACTATACATATAGACAATCTTAAAACTTAGAGTATGACACAAAAACCTAAGGTAGGTGATGGAAATTTAACAGATCCCATTATAAATCAAGAAGGCCCAGCGGATGCTATTGCTTTTTGTCATTTGACAGATGTGACACAGCACTGCATTCTGTTTTCCTGCTCCTATTATGAAACACTAAAATTGGAATTCAAAGCACAGATGTGAATCTAGTCTTACGGAATGTTAATCATGAGCATACAGCACCACAGATGATACAGAGGCATAGATACAGAGGCTCAGCAGACAGTACCCGAAACATTAGGACTGAATACAGCAGACAGTATTGCACATGGTAGGGTAAGATACAATGGCTCAGCAGATAGTATCACACATGACAGAATTAGATTCTGCATCTCAGCAGACCATATATCATGTGACAGGCTCAGATATAGCAACTCAGCAGACATTATTCCACATGATACGTAAAATACCGCTGCTGTGCAACAGTAATACACATGAAAGGCTTAGTATAGTGTCTCAGCAGACAGTATTACAAATACAAATCAGCCGACCAACAGGTAGTTTAACATGTGAAAGGTGTAGATTAGAGATGAGCGAGCATACTCGTCCGAGCTTGGTGCTCATTCGAGTATTAGGGTACTTGTAAGTGCTCGCTGCTCGGACGAGTATCTCGCCATGCTCGAGGAAATGGCAACTTCCGCATCGTGCATTTTTGGCGCCTATAAACTCAGCCAATCACAAGCCAGGAGACTCTGCGGTACACCCAGCATCACGTGGGGCCCTTACATGTCGATAGCAGGGGTTGGCTGGCCTGATCAGGTGACCCTGGAATATACTAGTGACTGGCCGCGGTGCTCGGCTCAGATGCTGTCTGGATGTCGTTAGGGATAGAGCTGCTGCGTTTCAGGGAGAGTGTTATGGCCTGCATTTAGTTCTCTGTTAGGCAGGAATCACCCACAAAGAACCCAACAGCCCTTCTAAGGGCTACAAGAAATTTTTTTTTTGTCTCCTGGCTTGGCTGGCTGGCACTAGTAGTGCAGCTATCGCCATATATAACCCCTTTTTTTTTAATTTTATATCTCAGCGATACAAATCCATTTCACACAGCAGTGTGGAACCATTCTGTGTGTCACAGTTCAGTACACTCACTACAATCCGTATTTTCTGTCCAGGTGACACTTTCTGTACGTCACTTAATACAACCAGGTCTTTTGCTTCCACGTATATAGCTTGATCCCAAAAATCTCTGTGCGACATTTGTCTGGGTCGCAGTCAAAATAGCCACAGTCAGCAGGGTGTCAGTTAGCCCTACGATAGTTTCTGCACGTCACGTTCCCAAAAAAAACAAAACTAAAAAAAAAATGTATAAAAAAAAAAGTTTTTTTGTTGTTTTAGCTTAGTGATACAAATCCATTTCACACAGCAGTGTGGAACCATTCTGTGTGTCACAGTTCAGTACACTCACTCCAATCCGTATTTTCTGTCCAGGAGACACTTTCTGTACGTCACTTAATTCAACCAGACTGAACAAGTTTGAGGGTTTCAGTACAGCAGGACCATTTATTTTTTATTTTTTATATAATACACTTATATACAGAAAATGTTGAACCCCAGGGCTAAGGGTCGAGGACGAGGGTGTGGGCGTGGGCATTCAATTACTGCAGGGGGCAGAGGCCGTGGTCCTGGGCAGGGTGAGACATTACCTGCTGATGAGGGAGCAGGGGAAGGCCGCAGAGCTACACTCCCTAGCTTCATGTCTCAACTTACAGGGACACGTGGTAGAGGACTGTTGAAACCACAACAGTGCGAACAGCTGATGTCGTGGATTGCGGACAATGCTTCAAGTAATTTGTCCACCAGTCAGTCTTCCACGCAGTCCACCCACGTTACCCAAGGGAGCACTCCTCTGGCTCCTCCACCTCAACCTCCTTCCCCCCAGTCTGCCCCCTCCCAGGAAAATTTGGAATGCGATCCGGCATACTCTGAAGAACTGTTTTCTGGACCCTTCCCAGAGTCACAAACCACTTCTCAGGTTGCTGCTGACCTCGTTCCCAATGCCCAAGTTTTCCAACTGTCGCAGTCTGTGGGTGATGATGATGATGATGACAATGTTGAGTTAGTGGAAGAAGTTTGTAAAGAGGTGTCGGACGATGAGGAGACACGGTTGTCAGACAGTCCGAGGGGGGAGCAGACTGAGGAATCGGAGGATGACGAGGTGACTGACCCAAGCTGGGTTGATAAGCCGAGTGAAGACAGTGCTTCTGAGGCGGAGGTGAGTGCTGCACCAGAACAGGTTGTAAGAGGCAGTGGGGTGGCCAGAGGGAGAAGCAGGGCCAGAGCTGGTGCATCAGCAGCAACTGTTTCACGTAGTGAAGCTCCCGTGGCGAGGCCTAGATGTTCGTAAGTCTGGAGGTTCTTTAAAGAAAGTGAGGATGACCGACGGACTGTGGTGTGCAACCTGTGCCACACCAGGATCAGCAGGGGTGCCACCACTACTATCCTAACTACCACCAGCATGCTCAGGCATATGAGTGCTAAACACCCCACTCAATGGAACCAAGGCCGTTCACCACCTCCTGCGGGTCACACCACTGCTCCTTCCCCTGTGTCACTCGCTGCCTCTGCTAGTCAACCCCCTGCCCAGGACCCCGGCACGAGCGCCTCCCGCCGAAAAACCACACCTTCGCCTCCACGATCCTCCACAGTGTCCACCAATGTGTCCCAGCGCAGCGTTCAGCTGTCTTTACAGCAGACGCTGGAGCGCAAGAGGAAATACAGTTCCACCCACCCACATGCCCAAGCCCTCAACGTCCACATCTCCAAATTGCTGAGCCTGGAGATGCTGCCCTATAGGCTGGTAGAGACCAAGGCCTTTCGCACTCTCATGGGGGTGGCTGCCCCTCGGTATTCGGTCCCCAGCCGCCACTATTTTTCCCGATGTGCCGTCCCAGCCCTACACCAGCATGTGTCAGAGAACATCATCCGTGCCCTGACCAACACTGTTTCTGAGAAGGTCCACCTAACCACGGACACGTGGACAAGTGCTGCTGGGCAGGGACACTATATCTCACTGACAGCACATTGGGTTAACTTGGTGGAGGCTGGGACCGAGACTGACCCTGGGGCCGCTCATGTACTGCCCACAACGAGGATTTCGGGGCCTACCTCGGTCACGGTCTCTCAGACGTACTATGCCTCCTCCTCCGACCCCTCCTCCTCCTCCACCTCCTCCTCCGAATTACCATCCGTGGGCACGGCGCCTTCAGTCGGTAGCTCTAGGCGCAGCAGCAGTGCCGTGGGTAAGCGCCAGCAGGCGGTGCTCAAACTGCTGAGCCTAGGTGACAAAAGGCACACCGCCCAAGAGCTGTTACAGGGCATCACGGCGCAGACCGATCTGTGGCTGGCACGCTGAACCTCAAGCTAGGCATGGTTGTGTGTGACAACGGGCGTAACCTTGTGGCGGCTCTGCAACTCGGCAGACTGACACATGTGCCATGCCTGGCCCACGTGTTCAATCTAATAGTTCAGCGGTTCCTCAAGACATACCTCAATCTGTCTGATTTGCTCACCAAGGTGAGCCTCATCTGTGCGCATTTCCGCAAGTCGACCACAGATGCTGCCACTCTCAGGGCAGCGCAGCGCCGCCTACAACTGTCCGCTCACCGACTGTTGTGCGACGTGCCCACGAGATGGAATTCCACATTAAACATGTTATCCAGAGTTTACCAGCAGCGCAGAGCGATTGTAGACTGCCAGATGTCAACTTCCACCAGAACTGGTAGTCAGATCAGTCAGATTCCTCAAGTCTACAATGAGGAGTGGACGTGGACGTCTGATATCTGCCAGGTGTTGAGCAACTTTGAGGAGTCAACACAGATCTCAGCGGTGATGCCGCCATTATCAGCCTCACCATCCTGCTGCTTTGTCTGTTGAAAAACTCACTGCTCAGCATCAAGTCGGATGCTTTGCGCTTTTCACAAGAGACGGTGGAGGAAGATACGTCGCTTGATAGCCAGAGCACCCTCCGGTCTGTTTCTCAGCGCGTATCGGAGGAGGGGGATGAGGATGAGGAGGAAGAGGAGGAGAATGTCGGCGAGACAGTAGAGAGTACCAGTGCTCAGTCCTTGACTCTTGAGCGTGTATGGGCTGAAGAGGAGGACTTGGAGGAGGAGGAGGAGGAAATGGAGAGTCAGGCCAGTGAGGAGAGGGAATTCTTACATGTTAGGACTCTGGCGCACATGGCAGACTTCATGTTAGGCTGCCTATCCTGTGACCCTCATGTTAGAAGCATTTTTTCAAACACTGATTACTGGGTGTTCACTATCCTGGACCCACGGTACAAGCAGAACCTTTCCACTCTCATTCCTGCAGAGGAAAGGAGTATGAGAGTGAATAAATATCAACAGGCCCTGGTGCACAAGCTGAAACAATCCTTCCCATCTGACACCGCTAGCGGCAGAGGGCATGGTTCTGTGGGCCAAGTAGCGGGGGAGAGGAGCCGAGCAGGCAGCTTGTCCAGCACTGGTAGGGGAACGCTCTCCAAGGCCTTTGCCAGTTTTATGTCACCCCAGCAAAACACTGTCACCTGTCCCCAGTCTAGGCAGAGTAGGGGGCAGCTGTACAGAAAGATGGTGAGGGAGTACCGAGCTGACCATACCAATGTCCGTAGCGATCACTCTGCTCCATACAACTACTGGGTTTCAAAGCTGGACACGTGGCCTGAACTGGCGCTGTACGCCTTGGAGGTGCTGGCCTGCCCTGCCGCTAGCGTGCTGTCAGAGCGGATATTCATTGCAGCTGGTGACGTCATCACCGATAAGCGTACACGCCTGTCAACTGACAGCGCTGGCAGGCTGACGCTTATTAAAATGAACAAAGCCTGGATTTCACCGGAATTCAAATCTCCTCCGGGGGAAAACAGCTAAAGATTAACATTACTTATGTATCCGATTCCTCTTCTCTACTCCTCCTACTCCTCCTCCTCCTCCATGCCGTCTTGCATAACGCTGACCAAAAAAATGCCATTTTTTAGAGGTCCAACTGGCACTCTTTTACCACAATTTTTCATGAGGGCCCCCTACAGGCCCTCTCTTCAAACAATTTTTCCAGAGGTCCACCTACAGGCCCTCTCTCCAAACAATTTTTCCGGAGGTCCACCTACAGGCCCTCTCTCCAAACAATTTTTCCGGAGGTCCACCTACAGGCCCTCTCTCCAAACAATTTTTCCAGGTCCACCTACAGGCCCTCTCTCCAAAAATTTTTCCCACCTACAGGCCTCTCTCCAAACATTTTTCCGGAGGTCCACCTACAGGCCCTCTCTCCAAACAATTTTTCCGGAGGTCCACCTACAGGCCCTCTCTCCAAACAATTTTTCCGGAGGTCCACCTACAGGCCCTCTCTCCAAACAATTTTTCCGGAGGTCCACCTACAGGCCCTCTCTCCAAACAATTTTTCCGGAGGTCCACCTACAGGCCTCTCTCCAACAATTTTTCCGGAGGTCCACCTACAGGCCCTCTCTCCAAACAATTTTTCCGGAGGTCCACCTACAGGCCCTCTCTCCAAACAATTTTTCCGGAGGTCCACCTACAGGCCCTCTCTCCAAACAATTTTTCCGGAGGTCCACCTACAGGCCCTCTCTCCAAACAATTTTTCCGGAGGTCCACCTACAGGCCCTCTCTCCAAACAATTTTTCCGGAGGTCCACCTACATGCCCTCTCTCCAAACAATTTACGTCTTTTTCCTATCTTTCTCTCTTTCCAACCTATTTTTCCGGATAGCTGCCATATACGGTAATAAACTGAGAAGAATACAGAGAACACATGCCACACTTGATCAAGCTCATAATTTACGACTGTACCGGTTGATGCAAAATTTTTAAGTTGGGGTCCTGCGTCGTTATTCACTGAATTTCACTGATCTCCTCAACATCTCCTCAAAGAACCGAAAGACCATTGTGGAGAGAGCGGCACAGCTCGCCATCAAAGTGACGAACCCCAACGCCAGACTGCGCAGCGAAAAGAACAAATAAATATCTCTGTGGTTATTTGTGCTAAATAAAAGTTAAATAAACACAAAAAAAAATTGATATGTTCCTGTGCCTGACCCACCCAAGTTGAATCTGTCCCATCATGAGAAAGTCCCCCCAAGGAGTCCCCACTGTAACTTGCTTCACTTTCAACTACCTCACCCCCCGACACCTGTGTCTCGCCATTGTCCACCACCTCCTCAGACAACACTGGTAAATCCCCACTGTCAGCACACGGAGACTGCAAAAGGTCTTGCGAATTGGGGCAGAGAATGTTCTGGGGTAGCACATCAGAGAAGGGGTGACTATGGGGTTCCAGGGAGTACGTGACCACATGCAATCTCCATCCAAAAAGTCATACTGAGGCTCACCACCAGGCTTTACACTGCAATCTTATTACTGAGGCTCACCACCATGCTTTACACTGCAATCTTATTGAAAGACAGACAATCAGGGGTTCACCGCCAGGTTGTCAGGCAGCATTTTTAAGTGGGTCACCATTACCGTGTCCCTAAAAATTGGCGGTGATGGACCTTCGTTGCACCTAGTTGGGTGCTTCCCTAACATGTGATGGGCATGTGCCTCGCCTTTCTTGGTCTGGGTGAGCACAATTGCCATGAGGGTAACCACCAGGCTGTTGCAGGAGAATTTGGGGTAATTGTGGGATTAGGCAGCCTCAGAGGCATCTATGCATGCTGCCCCTGCTGTTTCCTGTCCATTTCCATGGTGTTTCCATCATTTTCTGAGGTTTCCAGGTTTTCACCCAGCCTTCCCTAGGCAGAGCCTTGGTCCCCTGCAAAAAATGCTCGAGTCTCCCATTGACTTCAATGGGGTTCGTTATTCGAAACGAGCACCCGAGCATCGGGAAAAGTTCGACTCGAATAACGAGCACCCGAGCATTTTAGTGCTCGCTCATCTCTAGTGTAGATACAATGGCTCAGCAGACAGTATGACACATGATAAGCTTAAATGCAGAGGATCAGCAGACAGTACCATACATGAAAGACTCAGACAGTATAACACATGATAGGTTTAGACACAGCAATTCAGCAGAGGGGCTAAATCAGCAAGCTGAGTCTAAGATATTATGAGTTTTTAGAAGTTATGGATGTTCTCACACTGAATCCCAGTTCATTTTTCTAAAGTACTATTAACAACTAGACCATGGTTGGACAGATGACACCAGCATGCAGTGTCAGTGACTGTCCACTAGGTGGTTGATGGGAGAGATCAGGTGCGCCATTTTTCAATTTAAGTTTTCCAGATTTCTAACTCTATGGGGGGAAATTTATTTCCCTTGCATCTGAAAAATGATGTTAAAATTTTACAAACTATCTGACTTTTTAACTTTGAAAAATTATTGTATTGTCTCGCATATTAAGCTGCCCTTGCCACTTTCCCTAAAGGGGCCATGATGGTGTGGGAAGGGGTCTTGGCCAGGCACCCCGACAAATGAAGTGAAGCCATAAATCTACGGCAGCTCTGAGCTGTTGTAGATTTCTGTTTAGGCACATGAACTGCAAGAGGATGCATCTAAGTTATGATGAGGCATGCGCCTAAAAAATAGGCGCATCCTCCGGCTGCATAGGAGCTGACAGAAAGCGCCAGTCTTGATAAATCTTCCCCAATGTATCTTCTAACCATTTGATCTTTCCTATCAGTCTGTCTCTTTGTTATTTAAAGGGTTTGTACAGTTTTTAAAAACTGATTATCTATCCTCTGGATAGATCATCAGCATCTGATCAGCGGGGATCCGACACCCGGGACCCCCATCGATCAGCTGTTTGAGAAGGCAGCAGCGCTCCAGGAGCGCCGCGGCCTTCTCTGTGTTTACTGCAGGCCCAGTGACGCCACGACTAGTATCACTGGCCTGGGCGTGGCTAAGCTCCATTCATGTGAACAGAGCTTAGCCCCGCCCAGGCCAGTGACACTAGTCGTGACGTCACTGGGCCTGAGGAAAACACAGAGAAGGCCACGGCGCTCCTGAAGCGCCGCTGCCTTCCCAAACAGCTGATCGGCGGGGGCCCCGGGTGTCGGATCCCCTCCGATCAGATGCTGATAATCTATCCAGAGGATAGATCATCAGTTTTAAAAAACTGCAGAACCCCTTTTAAAGTCAATATGATTCAAGGTAGTTTTGTATTCCAACTGCTAATGGTTACAGAATTATGCAAAATAGCAAGTAAAACATAATATCCTCAGAAAAGGCCCTCAACACTTCACGATACATTTATTTAAAGGGGTTGTCCCACGAAAAATATTCTACAGTTTTCAAACCAGCCCCTGGGTCTGAATACTTTTGTAATTGTATGTCATTAAAAATGTTGTATAGCTACTGAGTCATTCAATAACATGTATCTGTATAGGACCACTTAATTTCTTATTTCTTTGACCTATTCACTGAGCAGGCCGCACTTGCTCAGTTTCAACTTTTAACCCCTTAGTGACCACCCATACGCCTTTTTACGGCGGTCACTAAGGGGCCTTAGGCTGGGCCGCCGCTTTTTCACGGCGGCCCAGTCTAAGCGCTGCACGGTCTCCCGTGCAGCGGGAGCACGGGCCCGGCTCTCACATGAAAGCCGCGGCCCTGCTCTAACAGCCCGGACCGGCAGGAGTGCCGTTCCGGGCTGTTTAACACTTTACATGCCGTGGGCAATGGCGCCCGCCGCATGTAAAGTGCTGACAGAGGGAGCGGTCTCCCTCTGTCTCCCATCGGCACCCTGCAAAAGCGATCGCAGGGTGCCGATGTGTGGGAAGGCTGGCAGGGGTCTGATCTAGGCCCCAGACCAGCCTTGAGTACATTACTAGCAGGCTACGCCTCTCTGGCGCAGCCTGCTGGTCAAAGTATGAATAACATTGCCATTAAAATGCAATGCACTATAGGAATAATGCATTGCATTTTAAAGGCAATCAAAGTATTGTTTGTTATAGTCCCTCTGTGGGACTATTAAGTGGTAAAAAAAAGTTTAAAAAAAAAACACATTTTTTCTATTAAAAAAATCCCATAAAAAAAAAATTACTCTTTTTTTTTCCATTGAAAATAAGCTTTTCAATGAAAAAAATTGCAAAAAAAAAATCTCCCCCATATGTTTGGTATTGCCACGTCCGTAACGACCCGTACTACATAAATATCACAAAAATTAGCACCTACGGTAAACACAATTAAAAAAAAAATTAAAAAAAAAAAGACAATTGCTAATTTATTCTTAGTTGCCACCAAAAAAACGTTATAACAAGCGATCAAAAAGCGTAATTTACTAAAAAAGGATACCAATGAAAAGTACAAGTTGTCCCGCAAAAATTAAGCCCTGACACAACTCCATAGAAAGAAAAATAAAAAAAAATTTGTTCTTGGGAATCAGCAATGCAAAAACTTTTTTTTTCTTTTAAAAAAAGGATTTTATTGCAAAAAAGTAGTAAAACGCAAAAAAAACTATATGTATTTTGGTATCATTGTAATCGTATTGATCCAGAGAATAAATATATGTTGTAATTTATACCGAAAAATGATCGCCCGTAAAATTTATAACGTAAAAACGCAGTGGTGGTATTGCAATTTTTTCCCATTTCCCTCCCAGAAAGAGTTAATCAAAGTTAATCAGAAAGTTATCTGTACCCCAAAATGGCACCATTAAAAACTACAACTTCTCCCGTAAAAAATAAGCCCTCATACATCTATATAGACGGAAAAATGAAAAAGTTATAGCTCTTGGAACGCAACGATGAAAAAAGAAAAAAAAACGCTTGGTCACTAAGGCCAAAAACAGGCTGGTCACTAAGGGGTTAACTGCCTCCTGAGCTGTGATAGGTAGAGCATGGACACGCCTCCTTAGCTGCAGCAGAAAAGACACTCCCCTTGAACTGTCAGCTTGATATAAATGTATCAGAGCAATGAATGTGGAGATCTCTGAATCCATGTTAGGTACAGGGCTGGTTCTAGCTTTGTTAGAAAGAGATTGTCATGTACTATATGAGGTCTGATTTTCATTTTTTACATTATTCGTGGGATGACCCCTTTAATCAAAACTCTAACAAAGCAAACCTTCTGATTTTAACCCTTTCATGACCGGACCTATAAAAGGCCTGAATGTCCAGGCAACTTTTTGTGATTTGGGCACATGGTGGCTTAGTGACACTATTTTTTTTTTTTTCGTTTGAATACGAAAATAATTTTTGCAATTTTTTTTACTTGACACTTAGGACTTATTATTAGAATGTTTTTTTTAAAGATATTTTATATTTTTTTAGGTTTAATTTAGACAAAAACCGCTAATTCTTATTAAAAAAAAGGATTTTTTTTTAATTATAGATTTTTTTTTTTAAATATTAAAACTGACGCACAAATTAATTATTGCAATGGGTTCCCTATTTGATGACGATCATTTTGATATATAGCATGTATAGATTTTATTTGACGGGGCGACTATGGTGACTGTTTTCATTGGCGACTGCGTGTTTAATTTTTTTTTTTTTTTACACTTTTTTTGTTTGTTTTTTATTTATTTTTTTACTTATATATTAATTTATTTTTGACAACTAATATGTCCCCCAGGAGGTCATTAAAAGACCTCTGGAGGACCCCCTTTTTTTTTTTTTTCTTTTTTTAACACTTTTTTTTCCCACTGTTTCCACTGTAACTGGGGCATCCACAGGAGCCCCAGTTACAGGGGAAAACAGCCCCCTGGGGGCTCATTACACACAGGCAGAGCTGATCAGGGTCTCCTTAGACCCTGCAGCACTGCTCTGGCCCCGAGACACCCGGCGGTCACGTGACCGCTTGGACTAACACAGGAAGCGGCGCTGCCGCTTCATTCCTGCTGCGCCGGGTGAGCAGGTAAGTCTCTCCTCCGGCTTAGGTGAAGATAGAAGTGGTAATAAACCGCTCCTGTCTTCTCCTCAGGGTCCCCGCTCTGTCTGTGAGCCGGGACCCGACCTGCTCCTGCTAGATTGCAGGAGCAGGAGCTTTAATCCCAGCGCTGATCAGCGCTGGGATTAACGGGCCGCCTGCAAGTCTATATACGTGCTATCTGCACGGGGCATGTGCAGATAGGACGTATATAGCTGTATGGCGGTCGTGAAGGGGTTAATTTTGCTCAAAACTTAATTGGATGTAAGTAGCCCATCAAATTAAATTTCTAACTGTGACATGGAACCCTAGTGTGCCATTCCACCCAATAGATATTCTTCTATAAATCCTAACTTAATAAACTACAATGAATGATGGATTCAGTTTCTGCAAGTGATTTCATTACTGTGAATAGCTGTCAACTATATAGGGAAAATAATTCTGGTAAAAAGAAGGGTGAAATAGAACTGTCACACACATATAGCTTATGGACAATGTACCTACTCAACAAATGACATTTATATTTTGTTTGGTGTCCATGGAAAATTGTATAAATGACTTACATACATGTAAAATGGAGCAGATGGTATATGTATTTTCCCTGTTGAGAATGGCAAGTCATATCTTAAATTTAGACTCAGGTTTATTTGCAGTAAATACAGTGGAAGCAAAGGAAGATAATCATAAAAAATATGCTGTTTAAGCCCTTCAGAACCAGGCCATTTTCCATTTTTTCGTTTTTGTTCTTGACTCCTAGCCTTCCCAGAGCCATTGCATGTTTATTTTTCCATTCACATACCCATATGAGAGCTTTTTTTTGTTTTTAAACATTTTAAAAATAGAAAATGTTGGAATCATAAGATGTCCCCCGGAAGACTTAAACTTAACCACTTCACGTCCGCCCATAGGATATAAACTTCCGTGAAGTGGTTGTCTATTTCTGAATGGACGTTTCTGAACATTGATTCAGAAATAGCAGCTGCACGCTAATCGTGCAGCTGCACAGTGGGGTACCTGCTGTCAGTGACAGCAAGGTACCCCATGGAAGAGAGGGAGGTGGTGACAGAGTAAACAAAAAAAAAAAAGCAATGATGCACATAGTGGATTGGGCCCACCCACAATTAACTGCTAATTTGCATATGGATTTCCTATTTTTAATGCAGAATGAAGCAACCAAAGGTATGTTTTTTTTGTGTTGTTGCTGTTTACCACACCCCTTCCCCTCAGCTGTTGCGGGTGTGGTAATTGTCCTTCCCCTATTTATTCCTGCTTCTACCACAGTTACTTGTGGTTTATGTGGACATTCTGGTGGATTGGTGTTGTTCTCTCCATCTATCCAGTTGCTTCAATTTTTTCTTAAAGATAAGTGTCCACTTTCCCTTTTGTGTTTACCCTGCTTTTCGCTGTTGTGTTATTTGGCCTTTTGGAGACTCCTGTTCCTCCTTCCTTTGGGAGGAACGGGTAGACTCAGCCCTGTCAGTAGTTGCAGGGTCCTATAGGGTCAGTTTGGTTTAGGTTCCTGTGTATGAACTCGCCTACATTTGAGGCCTTTTCATACTGCAAGTCAGTCAGGATTGGTGTCAGGGTTTC
Organism: Rhinella marina; assembly: GCA_900303285.1. NCBI lineage: Eukaryota > Metazoa > Chordata > Amphibia > Anura > Bufonidae > Rhinella > Rhinella marina. Next base: position 19,331 of record ONZH01022481.1, read on the forward strand.
CAGCAGGAGGTGACCCTCCTACGCTTGGTGTGGTTTCCCCTCCACACCAGAGCGTGACAATATCTCTATGATAAGTAGGGATGAGCGAACTTTTGAAAAGTTCGGTTCGGTTCGCTTCGGCGAACTTTCTTGAAGTTCGGATTCGTACGAACCGAACCTAAAACGAACCTTATACGAACGAATATACGCATATTTGAGAATCTACACTAATACGTACGCTAATGCGAACATTCCCGCACAAATAACGAACATACAGTCTAGCGTTGTCAAAGGTACGCTACTTAACTGAATATGTACGCATTTGATGTGCCGTTTTTATTTTAACCAGATTCGTCTTAAAAGTTCTTAAACGAATCTGGTTCGTTACGGTTCTGTTCGCTCGTCCGAACGAACGTTCGGACGAACGAAAATAATAACCCATCTTGGCCATTCTCCTCCCAAAAGGGTGGTTTGACACGAGGGTCACACCAGGATACAAGGGATTGTAGGAGTAATAAATAATCCCTTGTATCCTGGTCTATTCTGTGAAAACGGTACAGTTTTGATGTGCCGTTTTTATTTTAACCAGATTCGTCTTAAAGTTCTTAAACGAATCTGGTTCGTTACGGTTCTGTTCGCTCGTCCGAACGAACGTTCGGATGAACGAAAATAATAACCCATCTCGGCCATTCTCCTCCCAAAAGGGTGGTTTGACACGAGGGTCACACCAGGATACAAGGGATTGTAGGAGTAATAAATAATCCCTTGTATCCTGGTCTATTCTGTGAAAACGGTACAGTTTTGATGTGCCGTTTTTATTTTAACCAGATTCGTCTTAAAAGTTCTTAAACGAATCTGGTTCGTTACGGTTCTGTTCGCTCGTCCGAACGAACGTTCGGACGAACGAAATAATAACCCATCTCGGCCATTCTCCTCCCAAAAGGGTGGTTTGACACGAGGGTCACACCAGGATACAAGGGATTGTAGGAGTAATAAATAATCCCTTGTATCCTGGTCTATTCTGTGGAAAAAGTAAACTTTATTTACGAACCTGATTCATACGAACTTGACGAAAGTTCGGTTCGGGGACGAACCAAACGTTCGGTAAAGTTCGTAACGAATCTGGTTCGTTACGGTTCGGTTCGCTCATCCCTAATGATAAGGTGTCTGTTTTTATCTCACAAAGAAAAATATAAAACTAGAGATACTCAAAAGGTTATGCGAATATAAATCCAAAATCATAAGCATAAACCTAAAACTTAGCTTTTAATAAACCTTTAAAATTGTGGACACCAATACACAGCTCATTAACAAATAAACGGGCCAGATAGGTAGGGAAGTGGGTAGTGTGAATCTGACCCTGGGCTGTCCCTGGTATCGGCTCAGCCCAGGGAGACACCTCAGTGGTAGGTGCCCCCTGTCCACGTACCTAGTCCTATTAAGACCTATTTTGGCCCTAAGACAATACAAATAATAACACAACAATGATCATCACCATAATTTTCCAAACCGTTTCCCCTAAAAATAGACAGGTTCCTCAGGGGATATATTAACGGACTAAACAGATAGATACATAAATGACTTACATAAAATAAGTAAACTATGCCGTAAGGGACAATACATACAGTAGATAGATGCATCCATGTGAGGCAGAAGAAACATATAGGAAGCCAAAGCAAAGTATAGATACAGGAATACAGACTTATATAATGCCTCACAAATAGCAATGGGCTCCTAGAAATGTAATATGAGGCTGCCGATGTACACAAATAAATAAGATAATGTCAGGGTAATATATCCAGATTACACATAATCAATCTCCCCACCATCATCTAATAAGTGATTACATATATTGAAATAAAAATAGTATAGTATCACGAGATGGCCAAGTAGGCCTCTCACATGTCCAGATGTAATGCATGGTGCAGCACTCCCCACGCAAGTAGATGAGCACCTGTGTATTGAGGATAATTATGAGTTTAAATACTCACCGAGGGGAAAATGAAGGAGTGGCGTGTACGTACGTTCAATGATGCGTACGCACGAACTGGATGACATCACAATGATGCCTATCACGTGACTGGAAGATATATACCAAAGGGGAGTAAAAGGACGGTGTGTGCGTACGTACAATAAAAAAAATTCTAAATCGGGTGAAATTGCAAAAAAAAAACCGCTATTCCGCTACAGTTCTACGGGTTTTTTATTTACAGCGTTCGATGTTCATTAAAAATTGCTTTCATTCTACTGGTCATTACGAATCCGGCGATACCTAATATGTATAGTTTTTTTTTGCATAATTATAAAGTTGGATATTTTTTTTTTTTTGTCATATCTTGACCCCTATAACTTTTTGGCATTTCTGTGTACGGAGCTGTATGGGGGCTCATTTTTTGCAGGGCGATCTGAACTTTTTATTGATACCATTCTGGGGTGTGTATGACTTTTGGATCACTTTTTCTTTAATTTTTTTTTAGAAAAAAAAACGACAAAGAACAGCGAATCGCCATTTTGACGCTTTTTTCAGCCACACAATTCGCCGTATTGGAATTATTTAGTATTGGAATTATTTATTAAGTATGGGCGTTTTCGGTCACGGTGATACCCATGATGTCTATATTTATTGTTATTTAGGTATTTATTTTTTAATTATACGGAAAGGGGGTGATTTAAACTTTTATTTTTTTTATTTTTTATATATTTTTTAACATTTTTAAATTTTTTTGTGATTATTTTAAAGCTCAAATATGAGCAAATAGATTGTGTTTTTTTTGTTTTTTTTTTCTTTATGAGCAATCAGGGGGTTTTAATATTGAATTAAAAACCGAATTTGCTCATTTCTTATCCTGGCCTGCCATCTAGTGGCCAGAATAAGAATTGCACTTTGAAAGCTATAAACCTCATCAGCGAGGTTTACAGCTTTCAGATCGTGTACAGACACCCCATTTGACCACATGGGGCGTCTGTACACCACCCGTAGGCGAACAGCAGAAACTTGCCGGCCATGACGCCTGCCGCACGTGCGAGCGTGCGCCATGCGTCCGGATCGCCCCAGCGCCGTACATGTACGACGCTGGTATCCTAAGGGTTAAGGACTATGGTGGAAAGTTTGAGGGGTCAGGGATGTAATTGTTCTATTCAAGTTGTATATTTATATTTGCTTGTATTAAAATAAAGATGATATTAAGATATATACAGTACATGACACAGGCATATATATTTTTTTAAAATCAGGAATGAATGTTAACTTGCAGTTCAATAATACATACACCATGCATGGAACTCCACATTCTCCTGTCCCTGCCTCTCCAGCTCTAATCCTTTAGGTCAATACCCCTTATGAGTCATTATTGTGTCTTTTATAGCTCTTTTAAAGCTGTCTGTACCCCTGTTTGTACAAAGTCACTTCGTGATAAAAGGATCGTTTGCCCCTTCTCCCCACTCATCCCCATCAAATTATAAAGATCTTGATTCCTGGTGTAACCCATTCTCCTTTTTAATTCTATCACATCCTGAGAGTATCCATATTTGCAGATTCCACAAAGTGGGTAAATTCCTTTTGTTTACCACACATGGAGTACTGTGTACAGTTCTGGGCTCCTGTGAACAAGGCAGACATAGCAGAGCTGGAGAGGGTTCAGAGGAGGGCAACTAAAGTAATAACTGGAATGGGTGGACTACAGTACCCAGAAAGATTATCAAAATTAGGCTTATTCACTTTAGAAAAAAGATGACTGAGGGGAGATCTAATAACTATGTATAAATATATCAGAGGTCAGTACAGAGATCTCTCCCACGATCTATTTATCCCCAGGACTGTGACTGTGACAAGGGGACATCCTCTGCGTCTGGAGGAAAGAAGGTTTGTACACAAACATAGAAGAGGATTCTTTACGGTAAGAGCAGTGAGACTATGGAACTCTCTGCCTCAGGAGGTGGTGATGGTAAGTTCACTAAAAGAGTTCAAGAGGGGCCTGGATGTATTTTTGGAGGGTAATAATATTACAGATTATAGTTACTAGAGAGGGGTTGTTGATCCAGGGAGTAATTCTGATTTCCTGATTGGAGTCGGGAAGGAATTTTTTTCCCTAAAGTGGGGAAAACTGGCTTCTACCTCACAGGGTTTTTTTGCCTTCCTCTGGATCAACTTGTAGGAAAACAGGCCGAACTGGATGGACAGATGTCTTTTTTTCGGCCTTATAAACTATGTTACTATGTTACTATGTTACCTTCTATTTAGCATCTGTAAGACTGGATACTATATGATCTTTTGATGTGAGGATTACAAAAAAATCTAATTTTCTTCCTAGCACTTGTCAGTTCATCTTGAGCAACTTTGCAGTAACCAGCTTGGTCTACTGCACAACAGACAGCTGTGTAGTTCAGGCTCTGACTTCCAGTGCCAGAGCGACTGTAAAACAGCTGATCAGCAAGGATGCAGTAGACCCGCCAATCACATAATGATGGCCTATCCTACGGATAGTCCATCACGGCTGAAAGAGTGGACTGCTCCTTCAAAAGTTGTCCAGGGAAGCTACTTAAGCCTTGGTTTTCAGCAATTCTATATTGTCACTGCAATTTAGGATAAGTCCCAAACTAGGAGACTACACTCGCTTGTCTGTGGGATTAAAATTAGTTAATAAATTTTCCCCAGGAGACAGGGGATGCGGCCGACCTAAAGAATCAGAACAAACAGGCAGCTGCTGGTCAAACGATTCTCTGATGAGGTACACCCATAGAGTCAATTTTATTAGATGTACATTGTGGATCTAGCCATCCCCTTTAGCCATTATTTGTAATATATCCAATCACAAGCATGCAAATATCTATCAAAGCAACTAATCAGAAAACATAATGGTATGGAAAATGACACACAGACACACATGCATTACTCATCTATCTGGAAAATTCCATGTCCATATATATCACATTCTGCTGAGTTCCCCATTTTGCAGTGCCCAGCTGACTTCCTGTAACGAATGAAGTGATGGTGACTCACATTTCTCAATCATAGATTTTAAGCATAAAGTTATAGAAAATGGAGATAAATACATAATATGGAGACTATTTGATAATTACATATAATTTAGCACAATTTTGTTCATCAACTACTTAATTTTTTTCACAATACGTCACAACTGATATATTTAAGTGACCCACCTTCTAACTGAGGGAGCCTCAATTTTCTTCAAATATCTGGGTAAACCTGTACATGAGTTTTGTCAAAATATACTTAAGGCCAAACCAGGTACAGTATCATTCCATCCTCTGCTTTGCAACACCAGCACACTGGATATAACCTGTGTAGTATATCTGGGCATCTGTATTCTATAGTCAAGAGTGTGATTTTTTTTCCCTTTGTGGATGACATTTCATTCCTCATTAGGTACCTGCTTTCCCAAAAGTAGTCCATGCCAAAGGGTAACAGTTAAAAGGAAGAAACAACTTTAAGCAAAAACAACTCAAACTCAATAAGTGCAGCTGCAGAGCCAAGTGTTTTATAAATATAGACATAAACTATATATATATACAGTACAGACCAAAAGTTTGGACACACCTTCTCATTCAAGAGTTTTCTGTATTTTTATGACTATGAAATTGTAGATTCACACTTAAGGCATCAAAACTATGAATTAACACATGTGGAATTATATACTTAATAAAACAGTGTGAAACAACTGAAAATATGTCATATTCTAGGTTCTTCAAAGTAGCCACCTTTTGCTTTGATTACTGCTTTGCACACTCTTGGCATTCTCTTGATGAGCTTCAAGAGGTAATCACCTGAAATGGTATTCCAACAGTCTTGAAGGAGTTCCCAGAGATGCTTAGCACTTGTTGGCCCTTTTGCCTTCACTCTGCGGTCCAGCTCACCCCAAACCATCTTGATTGGGTTCAGGTCTGGTGACTGTGGAGGCCAGGTCATCTGGCATAGCACCCCATCACTCTCCTTCTTGGTCAAATAGCCCTTACACAGCCTGGAGGTGTGTTTGGGGTCATTGTCCTATTGATAAATACATGATGATGGTCCAACTAAACACAAACCGGATGGAATAGCATACCGCTGCAAGATGCTGTGGTAGCCATGCTGGTTCAGTATGCCTTCAATTTTGAATAAATCCCCAACAATGTCACCAGCAAAGCACCCCCACACCATCACACCTCCTCCTCCATGCTTCACGGTGGGAACCAGGCACGTAGAGTCCATCCGTTCACCTTTTCTGTGGTTGAACCAAAGATCTCAAATTTGGACTCATCAGACCAAAGCACAGATTTCCACTGGTCTAATGTCCATTCCTTGTGTTCTTTAGCCCAAACAAGTCTCTTCTGTTTGTTGCCTGTCCTTTGCAGTGGTTTCTTAGCAGCTATTTTACCATGAAGGCCTGCTGCACACAGTCTCCTCTTAACAGTTGTTGTAGAGATGTGTCTGGTGCTAGAACTCTGTGTGGCATTGACCTGGTCTCTAATCTGAGCTGCTGTTAACCGTCCAATTTTGAGGCTGGTGACTCGGATGAACTTATCCTCCGCAGCAGAGGTGACTCTTGGTCTTCCTTTCCTGGGGCGGTCCTCATGTGAGCCAGTTTCTTTGTAGCGCTAGTTTGCTTTTACGACTGCACTTGGGGACACTTTCAACATTTTCCCAATTTTTCTGACCTTTCGGACTGACTGACCTTCATTTCTTAAAGTAATGGTGGCCACTCGTTTTTCTTTACTTAGCTGCTTTTTTCTTGCCATAATACAAATTCTAACAGTCTATTCAGTAGGACTATCAGCTGTGTATCCATCTGACTTCTGCCCAACACAACTCATGGTCCCAACCCCATTTATAAGGCAAGAAATCCCACTTATTAAACCTGACAGGGCACACCTGTGAAGTGAAAACCATTTCAGGTGACTACCTCTTGAAGCTCATTAAGAGAATGCCAAGAGTGTGCAAAACTTTAAAGAACCTAGAATATAAGACATATTTTCAGTTGTTCCACACTTTTTTGTTAAGTATATAATTCCACATGTGTTAATTCATAGTTTTGATGCCTTCAGTGTGAATCTACAATTTTCATAGTCATGAAAATACAGAAATCTCTTTGAATGAGAATGTGTGTCCAAACTTTTGGTCTGTACTATATATATATATATATATATATATATATATATATATATATATATATATATTATATAAAGCTGAGTGTATGTGTGTGTGTGTATGTCCGCTAAAGGAATCCGCACCACTGCAGCTACATTCACAAAATTTGGCACACATGTACATCAGGTGTCCGGGAAGGTTTTAGAACAGTTTTCAGCTCTCTAGGACGTACCGTTCCTGAGATATTCCCAAAAAATGCATTAGCCAATAGTAGCCTGGTCACATGACCCTTATCAGCCAATAGAAGCTCACAGGCAGTCTCCACACACCAGGTTTCTATGACAACTTAGCCAGTTCACTGCTGTAGGTCTGCATTAAAGAGGCAGAGCACTGTGGATGACAATGATAAAGGGGTATTTCGGTTACCATAAATATAACTTATGTTTTAGACTAATTAATCATCAATCATTACCTCATATAATGTCAATTTCACATATTTACTGTTCAGTAGTAATAAAAGATGTATTCTTCCACTGCTACCCACCTTCCTCCTAAATTACTATGGCATCGACCTGTAATTCAGGCCACCGTCAAAAGGACTTAAAAGCCAGACCCCCAGATCCCACTAAGTCACGCCCCTGACTCAGTCAGGACACGCCCCTTCCATGCCGCATTTGACCGGGATTAAAAATATAGGTAAAAATCACCTTCTTTCAGCTGCAGGAGTGGGGGGAGGGTGACTTTCTCCCTGCAGCTCATTGCTCAGACTGCACAGTGCTGCTGCTGAGAGTGAGCTGTTCAAAAGGACATCCCTGTGTCCATCCAGGCCCTGCGAATGACAGAGGACAGGGAGTCTAAAAGCCAGACTGTCCAGCCTAAAACAAGACCTATGGCCACCCTAGGGGCAGGCTGATGTTAGGATGGCCAGATGTCCGGCTTTAGGCAGGACAGTCCAGTTTTCTGGCTACCTGTTCTCCATCCGATGCAGTGCCTGGACAGACACAAGGATGTCCACGCTTTCAGTAGCTCACACTCAGACAGCTTCTCCTCCATGTCTTCACGGAGCCAGGGGGGCGTGGCCTCATGTTTAGTGGTGTGTCTTCATGGGAACTGGGGGCGCTGTTCCACATTTGGGGGAATGGCCGGTGAGGTCTGGCTCTCTGGGGTGAAGACAGTGGCCACTCTAGCTGCTGTGGAGGTCATAGTTAAACGGTCGGGCGGCTGTAGAGGTCACTGTTAAAGGGGTGGGCTGCTGTAGAGGTCACTGTGAAAGGGGCGGGCTGCTGTAGAGGTCACTGTGAAATGGGCGGGCTGCTGTAGAGGTCACTGTGAAAGGGGCGTGCTGCTGTAGAGGTCACTGTGAGAGGGGCGAGCTGCTGTAGAGGTCACTGTTAAAGGGGCGTGCAGCTGTAGAGGTCACTGTGAAAGGTGTGGGCAGCTGTAGAGGTCACTGTGAAAGGGACGGGCTGCTGTAGAGGTCACTGTTAAAGGGGCGGCCTGCTATAAAGGTCACTGTTAAAGGGGCGGGCCGCTGTAGAGGTCACTCTCGATATCTTTTAATGACACACACACACACAAACAGTAAATGAAATAAATTAAATATGCCCGGGCAAAGCCGGGTCCTTCAGCTAATATATATATATATATATATATATATATATATACATACATAAACTATATATAGACATAAACTATATATATACATAAATTATATATGTAAATTATTTCCTAAATAATTTTAATATTACCAAAATGACATATGTATTGTAACGGGTATTTTTAAGTACTGATTGGTTCTGTCCCCTTTAATTTTGTTCCCTTTAATTCTGTCTCTTTTATATTACTTTTAGTATTCTGTGTAAGGATATTTCTTGTAATTCCTTGTAATGTAGTACCCATCCCCCATTGTGATAAGACCACATTCCTGAGTAGTGATCTCAGAGACACATCTCAAGATACGTGTGATGCACACCGGGGGTAAGGCCAAGGTGTATAACTTGGTTACACACATATATTAGGGGGGACTCCACTTGGAACTTTATCCTTGGTAAGATGTAAGTATTGATTTACCTTATCTATTGGGGTGGGGTGTTGGTCATGTGTTATAATGTGTGTTATAGCATGGCCAACTGGATCCCTTGCATATTTAGGCTAGTGATGTTTATTTATTTTTTGTTATTCTGTATGTAATTTGTCTGTGTAATCTTATCGTTAATCAAACTTAGTAAATATATTTATTCACTCAGCCAGCGTAAGCTTATTCATTCACAAATCTTTTGAATTCACTTTAAAACAACATATTAAAATGAACATTAAAAAATGAAAATTTATTTTAGTGGCTGATACACTGCATTACTGCTGCTCCCAATTAAAATGGAGAATTTTTTTTACTCTCTTTCACAACAAGCCACTTTTTCTTCTGACAATTAATACTTGTCCATGTCGTATGGGCAGGCATTCTGACCCCATCATGGCATAATTTTTTTACACGTGATCCCCCAACAAGCCACAGTTTTTATCCTATAACACCGTGTGTGTTTAAATACAATTTGCTCCGATAAGAGACAATTTTTGGAAGCTTTGGAATATGAAGAAACATAATACATACGGTGTGTTTTTAAACACTCTGTTTGCTAACAAAACATAGGAGCATGAGGGTGTTATGAACCAATTTCCAGGGGAATTGGAGCCAATCTGGTTAAGCCTAAACCAGTTTGGGTCCGGACCAAAGTTTTTGAAAAATTTGTGAACCTAATTGAACCAAACCACTACAGGTTCACTCATCTTTAATATGCAGGATTAAAATAAGTTGTGGGTGTTCAAAGACAAACATAAGTACCATAGCTCTATTGCAGCACATGGAGTGACATCAAAAGCTACTTTTGAAAAAACGGAAGTGGCCGCCAACTAGCACAAGAAGAGTGTCATCCTTTTTACGGTCTCCTTTGCAGCAGCCAGCAATCTACTGGTGCGTAAGCTTAATTCCTACCTGGCCAAGTTGCTGGCATTGCAGTCACTGCCATACCAATTAATAGAGTCTGCTGTCATTAAGTTCAAGAGCGTAGGGAAGCTGGAAAGAAAGAGAAAAAATTGTAAAATTTTAAGAAAGAGATGACATCTTTTCCTAAAGATGCTTGGGGACTAGAAGATGTTATATACCAATTTTCAGGGCAATTAGAGAAAGTTAGATTTGTTTAGAAAATCAATTCGGGCACAAATCAAATTTGTTCAAATATTCACTGAATTGGACACCAATTGGACAGCCGGACCAATTTCAGAAATTTGCTCATATCCAATATACTATATTCATTCTTTTCCCATTTAGTCAACTTGGACACAAAGTTTCTTTTACCTGGTTAATTCACTAGAAGGAGAGATTAATGAAATCTATTGCCCTTGCTGACTAATGAAATCACATCATCTATGGTTGGGAACTTCCATCTCATATGGAAATCTTCATTGCAAGCTACTTCTTACTCACAGGCTACTAATAACTCATCAAGTTTTGTAGGAAGGCATGTCTGTCTGGGACTTGACATTATTGAACATTCAGTATTGCCTGAAACAGTTCTGAAGGACCGGTTGTCAGCTTGAAAAGTAATGGCAAAAAAGATAATAACAGCTTGACTCTAAACATTAGCCGGATCCATAAATGTAATGGCCTTTTGAACCTTCTGGAATACTTGTTGCAGTGTGTGGGAATTAGGCACCACTGCACAAGGGGACTGTATTACTTAATTCAGTGTCCTTAAGTCTTGTTAAAACATAGCAGCCAATGAACTTGGTATGGGGCCCAGAAGTTGGGAGGCCCATCAGGTGCAAGAAAATTGTTGTACCTTTTTGTGGGGAATAACATTATGGTGGCTTTTTGCTATAATGTGGGTTTTCTGATATATAGCGCTATTATACACACACCTTTAATTACTGATACTTATGCTACTGTTTTAATTTTCTTACATTAGGTGATGAGCACCCCACTTTATTTTGCTATGAGGCCCTATGAATTATACTTACACCCCTGATTTAAACATTTTTATGTGGCTCTACAGTTATGGACAAAGTTAGCAGGGTGTTTGCTTTTTTCCAGAGGATTGTACAACCTTAAACATTTGGGGTTATACTTCATATTCTGTGCTACTCCAAACTCTATTATCCTTGTCATAATTATGATGACAACACTATTTGGCTTAGTCTTTAATTTTCAGTGTCAATGTCTGAGTTTTCATTTTGTATGAATGGGTACTATGTATAAATATGTCCCTTCCCCTATGTGTAGTGCAAAATCTGTACTCCAGAAAAACCTGTGATGAATATAGATGAGCGAATTTTTCAAAAATTCGATTCTGCTGGTTCGCCGAATTTTCCGAAAAGATTTGCTTCGATACGAATAAATTAGTTGCGAATCCCGTTAAAAAACAACTACTTCCGGGCTGCAGAGAGCCTGGATAGTGGTGTACAACACTGTGCCTTACAGTAAAACGCATAGGGAGTAGTGTTGAGCGAGCACTTCCGTGCTCGTATGCTCGGGTGCTCTGGCCAAGCAACCGAGCATCATGTTAGTCAATAGGACTAAACCAGGCACCACCCGCTCGGAAGAGGGGAGGGTGTCTGGTTCATAGAAAAAGGTCAGAGTCGTGACTTCTGCTCTTTTACTCCATTCGCTAGTAAAAGTATGCTAATTAACTGAATTTTTACGCATTTGCGCACAATGCGTACGCATTATCGTCCAAATGCGTATGCATTAGTATACAAAATCGTATGCATTAGCATACAATGCGTAGCATTAGAGTACAAATCAACATTACAGTGAATGCCAGCATTGCGCTTGAGTACACTCGGTGTTCTACTGTGGTAGTGGAAGAATACTGTGAGCCAGTGTGACACGCACATAACAGGCTTCTTAGGCCCCATTCAGACGACCATGTTTCACGGCCATATACGGGCTGCAAAAGCCCGGCCTGTGCTGCCCCAGAGGACGGGAGTGCACAGCGTCATTGGTTGCTATGACGCTGTGCGCTTCCTGAGGCCGCCGCTACCTGAGCTGCCGCTACGTCCAAACTATGTAATTGTGCCTCTCTGTGGCCTACTCATGCTGCATCCCAGCTGCCGCCTACTCACGCTGTCTCCCTGCTGCCGCTACGTCCAAACTATGTAACCTGCCCGGCTGTGACAGAGTGGAGAGGTGGGTGGCAATACCAGTCACTGGTAAAGATGCTGGGTGGTAGAAGGAGCAGCTGGTAGATGTGTGGCATCAGGCGGGTGGCAGCATCATAAGAGTGGCTGAGGCAGGTAGCCTGAAGAATACAGTCTCATTTGTCAAGGTTTGGGTGACGCATCATGGCTGATCTAATCTGATGCATCAGGCGTTGGTGGGTTGAAATCCTGGCTGATCCACGCCTGATTCATCTTGACAAAGGTGAATCTTTCCACATTTTGGAAGGACAGGCGAGTTCTCCTTGGGCTAACTATGGCCCCGCCGCACTGAACACCCGCTCTGATGCCACACTACTAGCCGGCAGGACAGCTTCTCCAGTGCAAACTCGGCCAGTTGCGGCCACAAATCCAGTTTGGCTGCCCAGTAGTCCAGTGGATCTTCAATGTGGGGTGGCAGGGTGCTGTCCAAGTAGGCCAACACCTGCTGGTTCAGGGTCTGCTCCTGGTCTACCTGCTGCTGCTGCCGTTGCTACTGGTGAGTACTTTCCGCACTTGGCGGGTGAAGAAAGCTGCTCATCAGCGACTCCAGACTCAAGTTGCTGCTGATGGAGCTGGTAATGCTCCTAACTCCTGACCCCCCCCCCCACAGCAGCTGTGGCAGTGGTACATCAGCACTGAGGGACCCCCCAGTCAGACCTGCGAGAGGATGGACGAGGACGCAGATAAGCAGCAGCCAACTACATACATAGGATGTCTCTATAGTACTTCAGTTTGTCCTCCCTCTCAGCAGGTAAAAAAAAGGCCCCCATTTTAGACTGGTAGCGAGGGTCCAAGAGGGTGGAGAGCCAGAAGTCATCCCTCTGCCGGATGGTGACTATTCGGCTGTCACTACGTAAGCAAGTGAGCATGCATCGGGCCATTTGCGCAAGTGACTCAGAGGGACTCCCTGCCTCCAACTCCACTGTATACTGCCATGGTTTCTCTGGGTCATCCGCCTCATCTTCCACATCTCCCTCTACCTACTCTGGCTGCTCCTGCTCCTCCTCTTTTGTCACCTGGGTAGAAAAACCACTAAATGCTTGTGCTCCAATAACGTGGCCTCCTCAAAGGGCCTGAGCAAGCGGCAGGTGTCTCGCATGAGTTGCCACTGGCTGACATCAAAATTACACAGGGGAGTACTCCTGTCCGCTTGGATCATTAAGAAATCGTTTATGGCCTTTCTCTGTTCGTACAGTTGGTCCAACATATGGAGGGTAGAATTCCAACGGGTGGAAACGTCACATATCAGCCTATGTTGGGGGACGCCATTCTGCCGCTGCAGCTCAAGGAGGGTGTGCTTGACGCTGTAGGAATGGCTGAAGTGCATGCAAAGTTTTCTGGCCATTTTTAGAATGTTTTGCAGTTGGGTATAAGACTTGAGGAAACGTTTGACAACTAGATTAAATACGTGCGCCATGCAGGGCGCATGGCTCAGCCCTCCTTGGCTCAGCGCGGACACCATGTTCTTTCCGTTGTCTGTTACCATGGTTCCGATTTTTAGTTGTCGCAGAGAAAGCCAGCAATCGATTTCTTCTTGCATGACCTGGAGCAGTTCCTCCCCTGTGTGACTTCGTTCGCCCAGGCAAACCAGGAGTAGAACTGCGTGACACCGCCGTGCCCTGCACATGTGGTACGCTGGAGGAGCGCTATGACTTGGCCCTGCAGTGGAGGCTGAGGTGGTGGAGAAGGAGCCGGACATTAGCGCAGGATCAGAAGTTTGACAACGAGGAGGAGAAAGTAGCGTCACCTGTCCAAGTTGCTCGTGTGGCCGGGCAGGAAGCACATTGACCCATTGGCCGTAAAAGACATGTACTGTCCCTGACCGTAGTTGCAACTCCACACGTCGGCACTGCCATGCACTTTGGCAGACACCGACAGGCTCAAGGACTGGGCCACCTTCTCTTCTACATATTTGTGCAGGGCTGGGACTGACTTTTTGGCAAAGAAATGACGGCTTGGCACTCTCCACCTCGGCTCGGCACAAGCCATCATTTCTCTGAATGGTGCAGAGTCCACCAGTTGAAAAGGGAGGGACTGCAGCACGAGCAACTTGGACAGGCGCACGGTCAGCTTCTGCACTGTAGGATGGCTGGACGCGTACTGCTGTTTCTTTGCAATCGCCTCGGTGAACGACTGCTGCCGTAATGAGTGGCGAGGAATAAGAGGAGGAGGAGCAGGAGCATCTGGAGTGGTAGATGATGAGAGACAGCTCCTTTCGGCAGAGGTTCTGGAGCCTTGATTGCCTTAAATGGGCTGCGTGCCACTGGGAGATGCTGCTGCTGCTGCCAACTGGACCGCCACATCTGAGCCACGGTTCTCCCAGGCCACTTTGTGGTGACGCTGCATATGTGGGCGCAGGGCCGTGGTGCCAATATTAGCACCCTGACCACGCTCACTTTTGGACCACAGATTCTAAATATAGCCATGTTCACCTCCTCAGGCGTCTTAACAAAAAACTTCCACACCGCCGAGTAGGCAATTTTACCACCAACACTCCGCACTGATAGAGTAGTACCTCCACTGCCTGGCTGAGCCGCTGTGCCGCTCTTTTCAAGGCCGGAAAGCACCTGCGAAGAGTGCGGTCTACCCCGTGCCCATTTGGCTCCCGACCTCGCACTGCTGCCACTACGCTGACCCACACTACCTACTTGCTGGCTGCACCGTTTCCTCACGCGCAAGCTGTCAGTCTCGTCTGCAGATGACGATAAGGATGATGAAGCCCTTGCTTCACCCGGCTCCCAAGTGCGATCGGCTACATCATCATCAACTACAGTTTGCACGTCGCTAATGTCCTCCTCAACTGTCTCTGTGTACAAAGCCTGACCGCTCTCAACATCACCTCCCACTACACCCTCCTCATCAGTACTTGACCGCCTACTGGAAGGAGCGGATTTATGCCCCACCTCTTGGCTTCCCAGTAGCTGCTGACCGTCCTCAAGTAGTTCGTCCTCGCTGTATAGTGGCTCAGAGCCCACAGCATATAGTACTTCTCTGGCTGAGGGAACCGAAAAGGACAGAGGCAGGTTGAGGACAGGTGAGGGCAGTGGAGGTGCTCCAGGCCCATGCCAACTAAGGGTTGTATCTGATGAACCCACCGATTCTTGGCTGGGGGTGTCCGATGTCATCTGGGAGGAAGTGGATGACCGAGTCAGCCATTCAAGAACCGCTGGGTTGGTGGTCAACACACGACCGCTAGATGACACTGGTAGCTCTGGCCTCGCCAAGTGACCCTAAATGTCACGTCCCCTTCCTCTGCTGCGACCTGTGCCTATTCCAGAAACATTTGTGCCACTGCCCCTCTCCTGTGAAGGGCCTGTCTCCGCTCTGTCTGACATACTGATTGATTACAAATTTAAAATAAAAGGAAATTAAAAATCCACCAAAAAAAATTTACTTTGCTCACTGCCTCGCACAACGACCTAACTATTTATTTGAGAAATACCGTCACCCACAGAGTGGGTTAACAATGGGTTGCTGAACTGCAGTACAATGGGTTACTGCACAGAACTACACACTATAGGACAATTTTCTTTTTCTATGGCAAATGAGGCAACAAATACTTATTTAAAAGTAACACTGACAACCCCACAAACTCAGATTCACTTTTTTTTTTAATGATATTCACTGACTACCTTACAGCAATGTCACACTTTTCTGCTTGGATGGCGAATGAGGCCAAAAATCCTTATTTGAAACTAACTACCCCACAAACTGAGATATATATATATTTTTTTAATGATATTCACTGACTACCTTACAGCAATATCACGTTTTCTGCTTGGTTGGCGAATGAGGCCACAAATACTTTTTTAAAATTAACACTGACAACCCCACAAACTCAGATTCACTATTTTTTTTAATGATATTCACTGACTACTTTACAGCAATATCACGCTTTTCTGCTTGGTTGACGAATGAGGCCTAAAATACTGATTTGAAACTAACCACCCCACAAACTGATATATATATATATTTTTTTTTAAAATTATATTCACTGACTACTTTACAGCAATATCACGCTTATCTCTTAATAATATAAAAATGAATTTCTGTCTGTCTGTCTGTCTGTTCTCTATGCGCGACCAAACTGCTGGACCGATTTTCACCAAATTCGGCACACAGGTACATCAGGTGTCCGGGAAGGTTTTAGACCAGGTCTCATCTCTCTAGGACGTACCGTTCCCGAGATATTCCCAAAATATGATCTCCATTAGCCAAAATTACAACTGGGAGCTTTGGTTTTAAACTCCAACTGCCATTCTCTGCAAAGCCACACAGGGAGGGCAGGTTTCCATAACAACCAGGTAATTATCAGCAGCTGAGGATCTCATCCATTTCTATTTACTGACACTGTTAAAGGTATTCCGGTTACCATAAATATAACTTATGTTTTTTCTATTACTACAGTTCAGTAGTAATAAAGATGTTTTCCTCCACTGCTGCCTATTGCGTGGGCTCATAAATAAGCATGGTATTGACCTTTAATTCAGGCCACCCTAAAAGAAGTACTTAAAACCCCCGCCCCAGGTCTCACTAAGCCACACCCCCAACTCTGTCAGGCCACATCCCCTTTCACTCCGCAGCCAACAGAGATTGAAAAAATAAAGGTAAAAATCAACTTCTGTCAGCTGCAGGGATGGGTGGGAGGTTGACTTTCTTTCTGCAACAACACTCACAAACATTAAATAAAATAGATTAAATCCACCCATGCGAAGCGTCTTGCTAATCCACGCCCCCGACTCTGTCAGGTCACGCCCCCTCCCACTCCGCAGCCAACGGGAATTGAAAAAATGAAGGTAAAAATAAACTTCTGTTTGCTGCAGGGGTGGGAGGGTGAATTTCTCTCTGCAACGACACACAAAAATTTTAGATGAAATAGACTAATTATAGACTACAACCGTTCGAAGCCTTTTGCTAAGCCACGCCCCGTCTCTGTCAGGCCACGCCCCCTCTCACTCCGCAGCCATTCTGCAACGACACACAGAAACATTAAATGAAATAGATTAAATGCACCTATGCGAAGCGCTTTGCTAAGCCACGCCCCGACTCTGTAAGGCCACGCCCCCTCCCACTCCGCAGCCAACAGGGATTGAAAAAATAAAGGTAAAAATCAACTTCTGTCAGCTGCAGGGATGGGTGGGAGGTTGACTTTCTTTCTGCAACGACACACAGAAACATTAAATGAAATAGATTAAATACACCCATGTGAAGCGTCTTGCTAATCCACGCCCCCGACTCTGTCAGGTTACGCCCCCTCCCACTCCGCAGCCAATGGGGATTGAAAAAATAAAGGTAAAAATAAACTTCTGTTTGCTGCAGGGGTGGGAGGGTGAATTTCTCTCTGCAACGACACACAAAATTTTAGATGAAATAGACTAATTATCAGACTACAAACTGTTCGAATCGTCTTGCTAAGTCACGCCCCCAACTCTGTCAGACCACGCCCCCTCTCACTCTGCAGCCATTCTGCAACGACACACAGAAAACATTAAATGAAATAGATTAAATCACCTATGCGAAGCGCTTGTTAAGCCACGCCCCCAACTGTGTCAGGTCACGCCCCCTCCTACTCCGCAGCCAACAGGGATTGAAAAAATGAAGGGAAAAATAAACTTCTGTCAGCTGCAGGGGTGGAGGGTGAATTTCTCTCTGCAATGACACACAAATTTTAGATGAAATAAGACTAATTTCAGACTACAACCGTTCGAAGCATCTTGATAATCCACACCCCCAACTCTGCCAGGGCCATGCCCCCTCCCACTCCCGTATGCAATGGGGATTGAAAAAAATCAGCTGCAGGGGTGGTAGGTTGATTCTCTCTGCAATGACACACAAAAATCGTAGATGAAATTGACTAATTTTAGACTACGACCATTCAGTACTAATAAAAGATGTTTTTTTCCACTGCTACCCATTGCGGGTCCCCATAAATTACCATGTCATCGACCTGTAATTCATGCCACTCTGACCCCCGCCCCAGATCTCGCGAAACCACGCTCCGACTCTGTCAGGCCACGCCCCCTCCCACTCCGCAGCCAACGGGGATTGAAAAAATGAAGGTAAAAATCAACTTCTGTCAGCTGCAGGGGTGGGAGGGAAGTTGGATTTCTTTCTGCAACAACATACAGAAACATTAAATGAAATAGATTAAATATACCCATGCAAAGCAATGTTTTCTTCCACTGCTACCCATTGTGTTTCTTCAAATTACCATGGCATTAACCTATAATTCAGGCCACCCTGAAATGAAGGACTTAACCCCCCCGTGTCCCATTAAACCACACCCCCTCCCACTCCGTAGGCAATGGGGATTGAAAAAAATCAGCTGCAGGGGTGGTAGGGTGAATTTGTCTCTGCAATGACACACAAAAATCGTAGATGAAATTGACTAATTTTAGACTACGACCATTCAGTACTAATAAAAGATGTTTTTTCCACTGCTACCATTGCGGGTCCCCATAAATTACCATGTCATCGACCTGTAATTCATGCCACTCTGACCCCCGCCCCAGATCTCGCGAAACCACGCTCCGACTCTGTCAGGCCACGCCCC
>ONZH01022482.1:0-17501 GCA_900303285.1 Rhinella marina
CTCTATTTAACTTAGCTTATTTTTTATGCCTAAAAATGTGTTAACAATAAAAAAAAAAAAAAAAAAAAATATATATATATATATATATATATATATATATATATATACTAGCAGAAAGACTCGGCTTCGCCTGGGTATATTTCATCTATTTATTTAATGTTTCTGTGTGTCATTGCAGAGAGAAAGTCAATGCAGCTGACAGAAATTGATTTTTACCTTCATTTTTTCAATCCCTATTGGCTGCGGAGTGGGAGGGGGTGTGGTTTAATGGGACACGGGGGGGGGGTTAAGTCCTTCATTTCAGGGTGGCCTGAATTATAGGTTAATGCCATGGTAATTTGAGGAAACACATGGATAGCAGTGGAAGAAAACATTGCTTTGCACGGGTATATTTAATCTATTTCATTTAATGTTTCTGTGTGTCGTTGCAGAGAGAAAGTCATCCTCTCTCCCATCCCTGCAGCTGACAGATGTTGATTTTTACCTTCAATTGTTCAATCTCCATTGGCTGCGGAGTGGGAGGGGTCATGGCCTGACTGAGTCGGGGGCGTGACGTTGCAAGACCTGGGGCGGGGTTTTAAGTCCTTCTTTTGATGGTAGCCAGAATTACAGGTCGATGCCATGGTAATTTATGAGGACACGCCATGGGTAACAGTGGAAGAAAACATTGCTTTGCACGGGTATATTTAATCTATTTCATTTAATGTTTCTGTATGTTGTTGCAGAAAGAAATCCAACTTCCCTCCCACCCCTGCAGCTGACAGAAGTTGATTTTTACCTTCATTTTTTCAATCCCCGTTGGCTGCAGAGTGGGAGGGGGCGCGGCCTCACAGAGTCGGAGCGTGGTTTCGCAAGATCTGGGGCGGGAGTCAGAGTGGCATGAATTACAGGTCGATGACATGGTAATTTATGGGGACCCGCAATGGGTAGCAGTGGAAAAAACATCTTTTATTAGTACTGAATGGTCGTAGTCTAAAATTAGTCAATTTCATCTACGATTTTTGTGTGTCGTTGCAGAGAGAAATTCACCCTCCCACCCCTGCAGCAAACAGAAGTTTATTTTTACCTTCATTTTTTCAATTCCCATTGGCTGCGGAGTGGGAGGGGGCGTGACCTGACAGAGTCGGGGGCGTGGATTAGCAAGACGCTTCGCATGGGTGTATTTAATCTATTTTATTTAATGTTTGTGTGTGTTGTTGCAGAAAGAAAGTCAACCTCCCACCCATCCCTGCAGCTGACAGAAGTTGATTTTTACCTTTATTTTTTCAATCTCTGTTGGCTGCGGAGTGAAAGGGGTGTGGCCTGTTGGAGTCGGGGGTGTGGCTTAGTGAGACCTGGGGCGGGGGTTTTAAGTACTTCTTTTAGGGTGGCCTGAATTAAAGGTCAATACCATGCTTATTTATGAGGCCACGCAATAGGCAGCAGTGGAGGAAAACATCTTTTATTACTACTGAACTGTAGTAATAGAAAAACACATAAGTTATATTTATGGTAACTGGAATACCTTTAACAGTGTCAGTGAATAGAAATGGATGAGATCCTCAGCTGCTGATAATTACCTGGTTGTTATGGAAACCTGCCCTCCCTGTGTGTGCCTTTGCAGAGAATGGCAGTTGGCAGTTCCCAGTTGTAATGTTGGCTAATGGAGATCATATTTTGGGAATATCTCAGGAACGGTACGTCCTAGAGAGATGAGACCTGGTCTAAAACCTTCCCGGACACCTGATGTACCTGTGTGCCGAATTTGGTGAAAATCAGTCCAGTAGTTTGGTCGCGCATAGAGAACAGACAGACAGAAACTCATTTTTATATTATTAAGAGATATATATGCACAGTACAGACCAAAAGTTTGGACACACCTTCTCATTCAAAGAGTTTTCTGTATTTTGATGACTACAAGGTTCTTCAAAGTAGCCACCTTTTGCTTTGATTACTGCTTTGCACACTCTTGGCATTCTCTTGATGAGCTTCAAGAGGTAGTCACCTGAAATGGTATTCCAACAGTCTTGAAGGAGTTCCTCTGCGGTCCAGCTCACCCCAAACCATCTTGATTGGCTTCAGGTCTGGGGACTGTGGAGGCTAGGTCATCTGGCGTAGCGCCCCATCACTCTCCTTCTTTGTCAAATAGCCCTTACACAGCCTGGAGGTGTGTTTGGGGTCATTGTCCTGTTGATAAATAAATGATGGTCCAACTAAACGCAAACCGGATAGAATAGCATGCCGCTGCAAGATGCTGTGGTAGCCATGCTGGTTCAGTATGCCTTCAATTTTGAATAAATCCCCAACAGTGTCACCAGCAAAGCACCCCCACACCATCACACCACCTCCTCCATGCTTCACGGTGGGAACCAGGCATGTAGAGTCCATCCGTTCACCTTTTCTGCGTCGCACAAAGACACGGTGGTTGGAACCAAAGATCTCAAATTTGGACTCATCAGACCAAAGCACAGATTTCCACTGGTCTAATGTCCATTCCTTGTGTTCTTTAGCCCAAACAAGTCTCTTCTGCTTGTTGCCTGTCCTTAGCAGTGGTTTCCTAGCAGCTATTTTACCATGAAGGCCTGCTGCACACAGTCTCCTCTTAACAGTTGTTGTAGAGATGTGTCTGCTGCTAGAACTCTGTGTGGCATTGACCTGGTCTCTAATCTGAGCTGCTGTTAACCTGCGATTAGGTTATAGGGGTCGGAATATGGCGATGAAAAGAAAAAAAAAATTTGTACTTTTTTTTTTTTTTAAACGCAAGAATAACTTATTATACATATGTGGCATTGCCGTAATTGTACTGATCTGGAGTATAAAAGTAACAGGTCGGTTTTACCGCAGAGGACGTGGCATAAAAAAAAACCCTTAAAACTTTTTGGTGGAATGTTTTTTCTTTCATAATTCCACCCCATTTGGAAGGTTTTTCCTGCTTCACACCACATTTTATGCAACTGTAAATGGTGCCATTAGAAAGTGCATCTTGTCCCGCCAAAAACAAGCCCTCATATGGCTATGTGAATGAAAAAATAAAAAAGGTATGGCTTTGGGAGGGCTGGGATTAAAAAAGAAAAATGAAAAAATGGAAAAAAAAAGCCTGGTCATAAAGGGGTTAAATAGTCCACACATTTTCTGATGTGGAGACAGGAATGATTTTTTTTATATTGTTAATTTTCATATGTAAGCATAGGAAAGGATGGTTGGGTGATTTGAAATGTATTTTTTTTTTATATATTTATTTTAGTCGCCATAGCAGGCTTGAACATGGTATTGATTATTGCTTATTCTATAGGCCACCATATTGCACCAATATTGCGCCAGCAGGCATCCCCCACCACTTTGGTACAAGTGCTTTGTTTCTATTGCTGCAGTGATGATGTATATGATGTGCTGGACTTTATGGCATCATTGCTGTGGTCATGTGAACCTAAACACCCCTTCCCCCATTATTAAAGATGTAGTTGAATGGATATTACATTCACCATTACATACTCCCCAACATTTGAGTTGGTAAAATCGGACCTGCGCAGAAAACCTATTTGTGGGTGTTTGCCCTGCCTATTTGTGGCCCGGGAAAGAGCAAATTTACCGGCACTGTCTCTGAAAATCAGGGACAGTCCCAGCACATTTGGGACAGTTGGCAGCTATGCCAAGGAGAATACAGCACCATGTACCTCTTACCTCTAGTGATGTCTCCCCTGATTTAGATGTTCTCTTTCCTCATCTTCTCGATTTAGCTCAGTCGGTCATCACGATTTCTTTCAGCCACATCTTCTCTATGCAGAGTTTGCCACACAGACATTTTAAGTTTCTCGTGTTTCACTCATCCTCCTCTTCCTAGTGTCCTAACAGTGTAATCCTGCTGTTACCCTTAATACTGTGCGGATTGTCTTCCCCAATGCCCCCAAATACTATACTGTATAAATATTAGTGCCATATGGATAGTCCCCCTATAGTAACAGTGCTCCCTAAAGTTCCACTAATACTCATAATTGTCTATAAGTATAGTATCTTCAATAATTTAAATGATACCCTATGCCCACCCATGTAGCACAGGAAGAACATAGCCATCATGTCATGCTAGCAGAAGCAGCAATAGGTGGTGCACTGCAGTCCCCCTCCTTGGTTCTACCTGTGCCACATGAGTGGGCACAGTGCAGCTGCAGTAGTGGTAGGCCTGACTGGTAGTAATTGTGATGTGGTGGGTAGAGTTGGGGTAGCCAGACAACTGGCACAGAGGCTTTGAGGACACTGGGCCTGGGTGCTGTTAAAGCGAAGACACCCTGCAGGGACTTATGGGATGGCTAGCTACTGATGCTGCTCCTCACCTCACACAGGTGCTGCCCGCAACAGAAGTTTCAGAATTCAACTCCAGACAGTCTAAGCCCATTCTCAGTCCTGCCCACTGGCTGCAGTCTAAGGCCTCTTTCACACGACCGTATTTTTTGCGGGCTCCGATCCGCATTTTTCCGCATTTCTATGGGTCCGCAAAAAATACTGAGAGCATACTGTGTGCTGTCCGCATTCGTTTGCCCGTTCCGTAACCCCGCAAAAAAAAAATAGAACATGTCCTATTCTTGTTTGTTTTGCGGACAAGGATAGGCATTGTTACAATGGATCCGCAAAAATACGGATGCCATACGGACGACATCTGATTTTTTGGGGGATCCGCAATTTGCGGACCGCAAAACACAACGTTCGTGTGAAAGTAGCCTAACTCAGAGTCCTCTCTGCACAGGAAAGTGACTTCTCCTTGCTTGTGCTCCTCAGGTCTCCAGGGCAGCAGAGCAGCGGCTTCCATCTCTCTGCACTGTACACACATGTGTAATGCTTAGGTTGGAGTTTGTAGCACAGATTTTTAGAGATAGTGATTTTTCTGCCTGGACGACATGGACACCAGAAGAAAACACCTGGTTTTTCCAGACTGTCCGTAAATTTACAGATGGTTGACAACCCTCTGTGGCATCTTCCCCAGGCAGGACTGGGAGACTTTACAAAGCCCAAAGCTGCTTTGACAATTGATCAGGACCCCACAAATTCCCTACAGGGATGCAAATCAGGGGTCAGAGCCAGCCCCATCCTTATGGCTAACTGCTAGCTGGTCATTCAACCACTCAGATACAATAGTGACCTCAACATCTAAGCAGTTAGGGGCTCCCTCTCTCCTCCAATTGGAGTCATCATGGGGAAATTATGGGACTCCAATCAGTTTCTACAACAACATGGGGCTTTGTGAAGACTCCCAGGCCTGCCATACCAAAATAACCTGTCCCATGGACTGCAATAGTTTATGGTATAAGCAATAAGAGAATCAAAGTCTATATATAAATAAAAAACGTTCCCAAATACCGCAGATGTCGAGTGCCGCAGGTCCTTCGGTGGGGTGGGTACAGTTCACACTTGAAGAGTTTTTTTTTTTTTTTTTTTTTTTTAAAAAGGCCGCACTACTCTTGTCACCAGAGAATTAAAGTGGGTCCTCCTCTTTTCCAAATCAGAATCAGTCGATGTAGTCACACATCGTCATTGGGGTAGATGTTCTTGCAACACCCCTATTTCATGATCAAAAAAGCACCAATAGTGAAGCACCGCAAAACAGGAGTATATTTTCTTTCAGTTTATTATACTCACAAGAATAAAAGAATCACAGGCACATCATAAAATCCACATGTGTTGCTTCTTTCATGTGAATTTTATGATGTGCCTGTAATTCTTTTATCCTTGTGAGTATAATAAACCAAAAGAAAATATACTCCTGTTTTGCGGTGCTTCACTATTGGTGCTTTTTTGATCAGAAATAGGGTTGTTACAAGAACATCTACCCCAATGACGATGTGTGACTACATCGACTGATTCTGATTTGGAAAAGAGGAGGACCAACTTTAATTTTCTGGTGACAAGAGTAGCGCGGCCTTTTAAAAAAATAAAAAATAAAAAATAAGAGAGTCACACTCTCAAGTGCCCTGATCTGTCATGCCTTCAGCAGCTATCTGCTAAGTGCAGTAGCAGATGAGGCAACTGCCATGGTGCCTGGTGGAGGAGGACCCATGAAGAACTTGCTCTTCTCTTCCACGTGTGAAAACAGTGCATTTTCACACAGCCACCACTAGGGGGATCTCAATGGAAAGAAATTATTACAGCTTCCATTGTAGTTGTATTAATTCCTATTCACTGCACTCCCCCTAGTGTGGCTTCTGGCAGCCAGCTAGCTTTGTAACAGAAGTGAAGCAGGAGATTTTTATGCATTTTTGCCAGTTTTATGGTGTAAATACATTGGGAAATATGGTGTTCAGAATGAGAGTCATATATTTGAAGCACCTGTTCCACTTTTTTACAGTTTGTATTTAATTACAATTTCTTCCACTTGATTAAAAAAAATATATATATATAAATTTGTCAGAAATCTGGGGTGTTGCACATGTAAACTACAGGTGGGGGCCCATTTACTAAATTTTGTTATGGGGCACTATGAGATCTGTGTATGCCCCTGGTTAAGTGTAAATTTATTGTACTTGTATTCATGATGTTATAGCTCCATCTAGTGGCTATTTGTGCAAACAGTTTATCACTAGTCATCCATGGTATCCAATGCCAAGGATTAATCAGCTATGACCCTAGTGACATCATTAAGTTAGCTCATAGCAGCCATCTTTTTCCAAGATCGACTCAAGATAATGCAGAGGTTATTAGTTAGCCTTGCTGGATGTATGTTGATATGCTGTACTGAATGTATTCTATATGTCATGCACATGTTATATTTGCACAGTTTTGTACTGTAATGTGTTATTATGACCTATTGCCACATGTTGATCAACGATAGTATGCACATTCTCTTTCTGTTCCTCAGTTTCACCCTAACCTTGCAATGAAAGTTGAAGTGGATGTTACCCCTGTGTCAATTTGTTGCTACCGTGTTTCCCCGAAAATAAGACAGTGTCTTATTATTTTTTTTCCTCCAAAAAAAGCGTTAGGGCTTATTTTTGGGATAGGTCTTATTTTCAGGGAAACACGGTTTAAAGCGTGCCCCCATCAGACCCCCGATCAGCCCACTGTGCCCCCATCAGACGCCCAATCAGCGCACTGTGCCCCCTTCAGACCTCAGATCAGCATGCCCCCATCAGACCTTAGATCAGCCCACCCAGCCCCATAACAATAAAATAAAAAACTCCTCTTACCTGTCCTGCGCCATGGCTCCGCTCCGGGTGCTCCTCTGGCTTCTGAGGCCGGCGCTGCGCTGTCACCTGACAGCGTGCAGCGTCAGATCATAGTGTGCGCACTACGTCCTGACGCTGTACGTGGTCAGGACAGTGCAGCGCCGGCCCTGGAAGCCTGTGGAGCGCTGGACTCGTAGCGGAGCCGCGGCGCAGGACAGGTAAGAGGAGTTTTTTATTTTATTACTATGGGGCAGGGTGGGCTGATCTGAGGTCTGATAGGGTGCCGGCAGCGAAAATATACAAGTGAGCGCTTGCATAATGGAAGCGCTCACTTGTATTCACTTTATACAATAACGTAGATAGGGCTTATTTTTGGAGTAGGGCTTATATTTTAAGCCTACTCCAAAAACAAGGCAAAATAGCACTAGGGCTTATTTTAGGGATAGGTCTTATTTTCGGGGAAACACGGTAGGAGGGAGGTTAGCTGTCTGTCAATGTATGCGCCAATTACACCTAAAGTGAGCAGAATAGGGACTAAAAATGACTAAATAAAAAAACAAAAAAAAGTTTCACAAATGTAAAAAAACACAAAAATATTACTAATTTAAATCACCCCCTTCCCAAATTTTACATATAAAGATAAACAACCTTAAAAACCATGGCAAAAATGTTTTTTTTTTCTTTCAATTTTACCCCACAAAGAATTGTTTTATTTGCTTCAATACAATCCAAGACAATTACGGTAAATGGTGCCATTAAATAATAATAATAAAACCCCCCAAAACAATCCCTCATATGTCAATGTGAGTAACAAAGTAAACAACTTATGGCTCTTGGAAAGCAGGTTAGAAAAAAAATTAAAACATAAGAATAGGCAGTCTCCTGAAAGGGTTAATGATACACCAGATTTAAAAAAACACTGAGCAACATTTGCTACATTTGGCACAAATATCTCTAACACAAAAATCCCCCTGTCTCTTTTCTGTGCGTTATTGGATCTGCAATGAATTATTGACAAGTGGAGGATAAAGCAGCAACTTCCATGTCACTCCAGTAATGTGAAAATAAATCCCTTCCGTTTTCAGAAGGTTTTCAGGTTTGGCAGAAATAACAAAAGAGAAATATGTTTACCCTAATACAACATTGCCCCCTAGTGGTTTACATTACACAGTATTATATCTGTTTATGCGGATATTTGTGTGTTTTACTTAGTTTTTTTTTTCTCTAAAATTTTGTATATTCTCGATAGGGTATTTCTGAGGAAAAAATTGTACACATTGACTGCAGTTTTAACAAATAGTGCAACCCTGCAACTGCAATATTTTAAAATCTTCTGGACACCAGGGCAGTTTTTGATCAGGGCTTTATTTTTTGTATTTCTAAAAAAACAATCAAGTGTGAAGGAGACCTGAAAGACCAGCATATGATAAAACTTTTCTTAAAAAAATCAGGTAGAAAACAAATTTTAGTTTTTTGCTGACCACTAGTTCACCACCAAATGATGGTGTCAAACTGTTCAGGAACACATCCCATTGAGGAATTGTTACACCTAGTTCTCAGTTTATTCATACATTTTCACGGTGCCTGGAGGTTACTGTGGATCCCAGGTCATAGACCAATATTGATAACAACATGTCAGAAAATGCATAATGGTGAACGTTCACTTTGAGTGGTTTAAAAAAGCCTTGATATGATAGATAGAAACAAACAAATAGAATAATGATCTCATAAAACAGGGTCAGTTCACACCACCACCATTGATTTCAGTTGTTCTCCCCTGTCAGAGAAGCAGAAAAACAAAAATAATAGCAGTGCTGGATTCAGCACATAACTGACCCAAATGGAGCCCAACAGATCCCATTTACTATAATGGGGTCTGATCAGTTTCCATTTGAGAGTCCGCCTTTTCAGTGGAAAAACACAGAGATAAAACTGTTTTCAATGGAATCTGTTTTAGATGGAGCCATGTGACCAAGCCTTTAGCAGTAAATGAAGAATATACCAGCAGCCTAATGCCCAATAGCCCAGACCCCTCATCATTCACTAATTTATCTGCAGTCTCTCGAAAAATCTGATGTCTACTTAACCAACTTGCTTGGTGTTGCAAGAACTCACCCTGAATGCTCAAGGGCAATTGCCACTTTGCCTATCCTACCTCTCCCTGCACTTATAATTCAGCTCACAGCACAATTGCACAAGGAGATATGATAACTGAATGATCTCCAAACAGCTGACCAGAAAGAGCAAGTAAAGAGAAAATTCAATTTTGTTACAGATTCTTCACATTCTGTAAATTGCAAGTTGGGGTATCCTTGGATTCAGCTTGTTTTTTAAATTCTTAAGTTGTTTTCCATGTTTTTTTTTCCCACTTTCCCCATTTAGTATCATTTAGTATGTCCAGGTGATCTATTTTCCTTTCCCATGTGCATAGCGTACATTCACACATGGCACATATTGTTGCAGAAATTTCTGCAGCTGAAATTCAGTTCAGAAGTTTTTGCAGCACAATATGCCAAATATAAGGGCATATAAGGGCATACATTTACTCATTTTGGGCTACAAATATTTTTTTCAGTTGGTCTTTATTAAAAAATATTCAGCCATTCTGTTACAAAGAGTTTGTCTAGCCATGGGAATTGTAATTTTACTTTGTGCTGCTCATCTAATGAACCTTATCTCTAAAATAAAGGTCATAAATAGAGATGAGCGAGCATGCTCATCCGAGCTTGGTGCTCCTTCGAGTATTAGGGTACTCGTAAGTGCTCGCTGCTCGGACGAGTATTTCGCCATGCTCGAGGAAATGGCATCTCCTGCATTTTGAATTTTTGGCGCCTATAAACTCAGCCAATCACAAGCCAGGAGACTCTGCGGTACCCCCCAGCATCACGTGGGGCCTTACATGTCGATAGCAGGGGTTGGCTGGCCAGATCAGGTGACCCTGGAATATACT
The DNA here is from genome assembly GCA_900303285.1 of Rhinella marina. Classification (NCBI taxonomy): domain Eukaryota; kingdom Metazoa; phylum Chordata; class Amphibia; order Anura; family Bufonidae; genus Rhinella; species Rhinella marina. The sequence continues at coordinate 10,081 of ONZH01022482.1, forward strand.
AGTGACTGCCCGCGGTGCTCGGCTCAGAGGCTGTCTGGATGTGGTTAGGGACAGATCTGCTGTGTTTCAGGGAGAGTGTTAGGGCCTGGATTTAGTTCTCTGTTAGGCAGGAGTGATCTCACAAGAACCCAACAGCCCTTCTAAGGGCTGTCTCCTTCTGGCTGGGCTGGCTGGCACTAGTAGTGCAGCTATCGCCATATTTGCAGCAGTTTGCAGGGAGACTGCAAATAGGTTTTTTTTTGCTCTCCGTGATATAGAAAAATCTGAGTGCGACATTTTTCTGGGTTGCAGTGAAAATAGCCACAGTCAGCAGGGGCTGAGTTTGCTCTCTGATATATTCTGCACGTCACGTTAAAAAAAACTCACAAAAAAAAACAACTTTTTTTTGTTGTTGTTTTATCAAATCCATTTCATACAGCTGTGTGGAACCATTCTGTGTGTCACAGTTCAGCTTTCCAGTCACCACAAACCACAATCCGTATTTTCTGTCCAGGTGACCCATATTGTATGTCACGTAATTAAAAAAGGTCTTTTGCTCTCACTGATACAGCTACATTAGAAAAATCTGAGTGCGACATTTGTCTGGGTTGCACTTAAGCAGACCAAGTCTGCCTAATCTAATAGTTTCAGTGTAATTGCTCCATACTGCACGATACGTAATAAAATACGTAATTTTGCTCTAACTTGCTCCACCTATATATTAACTTGTTCAGATTGAACAAGTTTGTGGGTTTCAGTACAGCAGTACAGTACATTTTTTATTTTTTTTGGTATATATAATACATTCATGTGCATACATTCATGTACATGCATTCATGTGCACTTTTGCCCCACCTATCTAAGAGGCGACCTTGATTAAGGTGGTACATATGGTTGTGTGTGCTCCTCCTCTCATTGGTTGCTGATGCACATAGAGGTAACTAGGAGCAGCACACTGTATGTGCAGGGTCTGCGCACCTAAACATAGATGCACAATCGCATAGGTAGGTTTAGCGTAGGACCTGCCTGAACTGAGACCACCGTGGCGCTGGGTACGTGGGCACAGATGTATTTTGATCAAAATGTATTGGCTAAGAGTCTCAGATTTTATCAATAGAGTGAGGGCTTAGTCCATATGTTGTTTGCATCTATTATTTTAGTGCATTGTTTTTTTTCCCATAAATTTCTAAATCTAGCCTTGTACATCCGCACATTTTACTATCATATTGTGCAGGATGTTTGTATCTGTTTTCTGTAAATATATAATACACTTATATACAGAAAATGTTGAACCCCAGGGCTAAGGGTTGAGGACGTGCGCGTGGGCATTCAATTACTGCAGGGGGCAGAGGCCGTGGTCCTGGGCAGGGTGAGACAGTACCTGCTGATGAGGGAGCAGGGGAACGCCACAGAGCTACACTCTACAGCTTCATGTCTCAACTTACAGGGACACGTGGTAGAGCACTGTTGAAACCACAACAGTACAAACAGGTGATGTCGTGGATTGCGGACAATGCTTCAAGTAATTTGTCCACCAGTCAGTCTTCCACGCAGTCCACCCACGTTACCCAAGGGAGCACTCCTCTGGCTCCTCCACCTCAACCTCCTTCCCCCCAGTCTGCCCCCTCCCAGGAAAATTTGGAATGCGATCCGGCATACTCTGAGGGACTGTTTTCTGGACCCTTCCCAGAGTCACAAACCACTTCTCAGGTTGCTGCTGACCTCTTTCCCGATGCCCAAGTTTTCCAACTGTCGCAGTCTATGGGTGATGACATTGTTGACTTAGTGGAAGAAGTGTGTAAAGAGGTGTCGGACGATGAGGAGACACGGTTGTCAGACAGTGGTGAAGTTGTTGTCAGGGCAGGAAGTCCGAGGGGGGAGCAGACTGAGGAATCGGAGGATGACGAGGTAACTGACCCAAGCTGGGTTAATAAGCTGAGTGAAGACAGTGCTTCTGAGGCGGAAGCGAGTGCTGAACCAGAACAGGTTGGAAGAGGCAGTGGTGTGGCCAGAGGGAGAAGCAGGGCCAGAGCTGGTGCATCAGCAGCAACTGTTTCACGTAGTGAAGTTCCCATGGCGAGGCCTAGATGTTCGCAAGTCTGGAGGTTCTTTAAAGAAATTGAGGATGACCGACGGACTGTGGTGTGCAACCTGTGCCACACCAGGATCAGCAGGGGTGCCACCACTACTAGCCTAACCACCACCAGCATGCGCAGGCATATGAGTGCTAAACACCCCACTCAATGGAACCAAGGCCGTTCACCTCCTGCGGGTCACACCACTGCTCCTTCCCCTGTGTCACTCGCTGCCTCTGCTAGTCAACCCCCTGCCCAGGACCCCGGCACGAGCGCCTCCTGCCGGAAAACCACACCTTCCCCTCCACGATCCTCCACAACCTCCACCAATGTGTCCCTGCGCAGCGTTCAGCTGTCTTTACAGCAGACGCTGGAGCGCAAGAGGAAATACAGTTCCACCCACATGCCCAAGCCCTCAACGTCCACATCTCCAAATTGCTGAGCCTGGAGATGCTGCCCTATAGGCTGGTAGAGACCGAGGCCTTTCGCAACCTCATGGCGGTGGCTGCCCCTCGGTATTCGGTCCCCAGCAGCCACTATTTTTCCCGATGTGCCGTCCCATCCCTACACCAGCACGTGTCACAGAACATCATCCGTGCCCTGACCAACGCTGTTTCTGAGAAGGTCCACCTAACCACGGACACGTGGACAAGTGCTGCCGGGCAGGGACACTATATATCACTGACGGCACATTGGGTTAACTTGGTGGAGGCTGGGACCGAGTCTGACCCTAGGGCCGCTCATATACTGCCCACACCGAGGATTGCGGGGCCTACCTCGGTCACCGTCTCTCAGACGTACTATGCCTCCTCCTCCGACCCTTCCTCCTCATCCACCTCCTCTTCCAAATTACCATCCATGGGCACGGCGCCTTCAGTCGGTAGCTCTAGGCACAGCAGCAGTGCCGTGGGTAAGCGCCAGCAGGCGGTGCTCAAACTGCTGAGCTTAGGTGACAAAAGGCACACCGCCCAAGAACTATTACAGGGCATCACGGCGCAGACCGATCTGTGGCTGGCACCGCTGAACCTCAAGCCAGGCATGGTTGTGTGTGACAATGGGCGTAACCTGGTGGCGGCTCTGCAACTCGGCAGACAGACACATGTGCCATGCCTGGCCCACGTGTTCAATCTCATAGTTCAGCGGTTCCTCAAGACATACCCCAATCTGTCTGATTTGCTCACCAAGGTGCGCCGCATCTGTGCGCATTTCCGCAAGTCGACCACAGATGCTGCCACTCTCAGGGCAGCGCAGCGCTGCCTACAACTGCCCGCTCACCTACTGTTGTGCCACGTGCCCACAAGATGGAATTCGACATTAAACATGTTATCCAGAGTTTACCAGCAGCGCAGAGCGATTGTAGACTGCCAGATGTCAACTTCCAGCAGAACTGGTAGTCAAGTCAGTCAGATTCCTCAAGTCTACAATGAGGAGTGGACGTGGATGTCTGATATCTGTCAGGTGTTGAGCAACTTTGAGGAGTCAACACAGATGGTCAGCGGCGATGCCGCCATTATCAGCCTCACCATCCCGCTGCTTTGCCTGTTGAAAAACTCACTGCTCAGCATGAAGTCAGAAGCTTTGCGCTTGTCACAGGAGATGGGGGAAGAAGATATGTCGCTTGATAGCCAGAGCACCCTCCGGTCTGTTTCTCAGCGCGTATTGGAGGAGGGGGATGAGGATGAGGAGGAAGAGGAGGAGCATGACGGCGAGACAGAAGAGGGTACCAATGCTCAGTCCTTCTTAACTCTTGAGAGTGTATGGGCTGAAGAGGAGGAGGAGAAGGAGGAAATGGAGAGTCAGGCCAGTGAGGAGAGGGAATTCTTACGTGTTGGGACTCTGGCGCACATGGCAGACTTCATGTTAGGCTGCCTATCCCGTGACCCTCGCGTTAGAAGAATTTTTTCAAACACCGATTACTGGTGTTCACTCTCCTGGACCCACGGTACAAGCAGAACCTTTCCACTCTCATCCCTGTAGAGGAAAGGAGTATGAGAGTGAATCAATATCAACAGGCCCTGGTGCACAAGCTGAAACAATCCTTCCCATCTGACGCCGCTAGCGGCAGAGGGCGTGGTTCTGTGGGCCAAGTAGCGGGGGAGAGGAGGCGAGCAGGCAGCTTGTCCAGCACTGGCAGGGGAACGCTCTCCAAGGCCTTTGCCAGTTTTATGTCACCCCAGCAAGACACTGTCACCTGTCCCCAGTCTAGGCAGAGTAGGGGGGAGCTGTACAGAAAGATGGTGAGGGAGTACCTAGCTCACCATACCAATGTCCAGACCGATCACTCTGCTCCATACAACTACTGGGTTTCAAAGCTGGACACGTGGCCTGAACTGGCGCTGTACGCCTTGGAGGTGCTGGCCTGCCCTGCTGCTAGCATGTTGTCAGAGCGCGTATTCAGTGCAGCTGGTGGCGTCATCACCGATAAGCATTCACGCCTACGTCAACTGACAGCGCTGACAGGCTGACGCTTATTAAAATGAACAAATCCTGGATTTCACCGGAATTCAAATCTCCTCCGGGGGAAAGCAGCTAAAGAATAAGATTCCATATGTATCCGATTCCTCTCCTCTACTCCTCCTTCTCTTCATTGCCAAACGCTTACTCAAAAGGGAATTTTTTAGAGGGCCAACTGTCACTCTTTTAAGACAATGTTTCCGGAGGGCCACCTACAAGCCCTCTCTCCAAACAATTTTTCAGGAGTGTCAACTACAGACACTCTAAAACAATTTTTCAGGAGTGTCAACCACAGACAGAATTTTTTTTTTTTTTCGGAGGATCCACTTCAGACACTTGGGAGGCTCATCTACAGCCATTTGACTGCAATCTCAGTCGGACAAAGGCATTGGTGGTGTCTCCGCCATGCTGTGTCAGGCTAAATTTTTGGGTGGTTCACCTGCTACCTCAGTCTAACTCGATCACTCTGTTGTCACCGCCGCCATACAAGGCCTCGATAAATTTTTATGTGCTTCGCCTGCTCCCGCACTGTAACTCGGTCACTCTGTAGTCACAGCCATACAGGGCCACTGTAAATTTTTATGTACTTCGCCTTCTCCTGCACTTTAACTCGGTCACTCTGTAGTCACAGCCATACAGGGCCACGATAAATTTTTATGTACTTCGCCTGCTCCTGCACTGTAACTCGGTCACTCTGTAGTCACAGCCATACAGGGCCACTGTAAATTTTTATGTGCTTCGCCTGCTCCTGCACTGTAACTCGGTCACTCTGTAGTCATAGCCATACAGGGCCTCGATAAATTTTTATGTGCTTCGCCTGCTCCTGCACTGTAACTCGGTCACTCTGTAGTCAGAGCCATACAGGGCCTCGATAAATTTTTATGTGCTTTGCCTGCTCCTGCACTCTAACTTGGCCACTCTGTTGTCACAGCCATACAGGGTCACGGTAAACTTTTATGTGCTTCGCCTGCTCCTGCAGTGTAACTCGGTCACTCTGTAGTCACAGCCATACAGGGCCACGCTAAATTTTTATGGTCTGGGTGAGCACAATTGCCTTGAGGGTCACCACCAGGCTGTTGCCCGAGAATTTGGGGTAATGGTGGGATTAGGCAGCCTCAGATTTATCCATGCATGCTGCCCCTGCTGTTTCCTGTCCATTTCCGTGGTGTTTCCATCATTTTCTGAGGTTTCCAGGTTTTCACCCAGCCTTCCCTAGGCAGAGCCTTGGTCCCCTGCAAAAAATGCTTGAGTCTCCCATTGACTTCAATGGGGTTCGTTATTCGAAACGAGCACCCGAGCATCCGCAAAAATTCGACTCGAATATCGAGCACCCGAGCATTTTAGTGCTCGCTCATCTCTAATTATAACCTTAGACAGCATTGTGGCTCGACATACAAATGTATGTTTACTTATATTAAGTGCATTAACCTCTTCCCTATCCAAACAATTAAAAATAAGAGCCTCAATAGAGAAGTTTACCTGAGTCTGCAATATTGAGGAAATGGTGTCATAGACAAAATACCAGAGTTGCTGTGAGAAGCGACATGACCATATCACATGTATAAAGTCTGCCTCCTCTGTCCCACATTTGGGGCAAGATGAGGTTTCCTTCAATCCCATTCTCTTAAGTATCAGTGGGGTGTAATATAATTTATGTAGGATATTAAATTGTATAAGCCGATGGCCCATATTAATCGACATCCTGCAAACATCCCGGAAAGACTCTCTCCATTGTTTTTCAGTGATTCCCACCTCCGTGCGCCATTGAGAAAGACCACCCGAGGTAAAACCACGGGTCATCTCCAAATTAATCACTCTATAATACTCTGATATCTTATTTAATCTAAACAATCGCCCATACACCCATTCAACCAGTGCAACTGAATCAATCGTGAACAAGTGTTTATCTTTAGTAAGCTTATATGCATTATAGAGCTGCATATATCGAAAAAAGAAATTCCCCCCAATATTATATTTTCCCCTTAATTCCTGAAATAACATCATTTTACCTTCCAAGAATAAATGATTAATATCCGTGATATCATATTCTATCCATATCTTATAATCTGTAATCTTCAAAAATTCTTTTAAGTGAATATTGTGCCAAAGTGGCGTGACACTAAGTGCATTCTTAACACCCATAATCTGTTTAAGAAGCTTCCAGGATTTAGTTAATTTCACACAAAGTGGAAACCTCTTATATCTACCACACTCAACCTGGCCGGATTCCAGTAACTGGAATACGTTCCTTATTAGAGATGAGCGAGTAGTGAAATATTCGAAAGTTCGAAATTCGATTCGAATAGACTGCGAAATTCGACTATTCGACCGGATATCGAATCCCATTAAAGTCTATGGGAAAAAAATGCTCGCCACTTGGAAATCTCAATTCGACCACTTGGAGGTCACCAAGTCCACCCTGGAACCTCAGAAAAGGATGCCAACACTGCTGGAATGCAACTGGGACAGCAGGGGAAGCATGTCTGGGTGCATATAACGCGCCCAAGTCGCACTATTACGCCACTATCACAGCCTCTCAACAATACACTCCAAACACAATCTAACCTCTCTGTAAAGTGAGACCATACAAGGAAACCTTCTTTCCTCTACATTGCCATGGACCCCAAGCCAAACTAGACAAAAAAGAAGATAAAATTCTGCACCCCTTAAAATCACGTTGCCTATGACAACCACAGATGGCATAAGCAAAGGGGAAAGCAAATAGACCCCACCCCTAATTGTCGATTGTGTGTGTGAGATGTGGTCAGACATGTCTTCTTTAAAATGTAAAAACAACTCAAACACATGCAGAAGCCTTAAAATGCCCAAATTGTTGGCGCTTGAGATGTCAGTCACCCGACCTGGCCCAGTGTCATGTCTAGCAGGTAAAGCAGTGGGGATGTTGAGGGATGC
>ONZH01022483.1:0-106118 GCA_900303285.1 Rhinella marina
GGAAATGGCTTGTTTTTCCAACAACATGTCTATTTGAGAAAGCAAGGCATCTTGATCTACGCCTCCTAGCTTCCTGTTTACGAAAAAGGAATCTGACGGCTTTTTTGAAAATTCCAGACGATACCCGTTGTTTATAATTGACATTATAAAGGGGGAGGAGCCTATTTCTAGCCATGCTGGAGCGAAGAAGCTGAGTCTTCCCCCTACTGGAAGCCTGGCGTCATTTAGGGGCTTGGCGGTTAGATTTTTCGGTATTAAAGGATGAATCCCTTGCTTTTATTTTTGGGCTGCCAACTCTGGTTATTCTTCCTCTTTTGGTCGTACTTCCCTTTGCCTTGGGCACGAAAATTCTTCCTCTGATGGAAAAACTTCGACTCTGTAGGAAAGTCTCTTTTTTTGTCAGAGGCTTTCTCTAGGAAATCATCCAGATGTGATCCAAATAGCCTGTCCCCTTCACACGGCAGGGAACACAGCTTGTTTTTAGATATGGCATCACCCGTCCAGGTTTTCAACCAAACTGCCCTCCTAGAAGAATTCACTAGGGCAGAGGTTCTCGCCGATAATTTTACACAATCTGCCGAGGCATCAGCTAGGAAATTTGCCGCACGTTAAGAATAGGGATGGAAGCTGAAATTTCTTCTCTGGAAGTACCCGATTCCAGATGGTCCTCCAATTTTGATAACCAGAGTCCCAGGGACCTGGCGGTGTAGGTGGCTGCAATGGCTGGCCTAAAAGTTGTCGCAGATGATTCCCAAGCCTTTTTTAGCAAGGCCTCACTTCTTTTGTCCATAGGGTCTTTTAATAACCCCACATCCTCAAACGGAAGAGACGATTTTTTAGAAATTCTAGCGATAGGGGCATCTACTTTTGGTGGTCTATCCCAGAGGGCAGATTCCTCAGATTTAAAGGGGTACTTCCTCTTGAATAATTTTGAGGTAATCTGTTTTTTCTCAACTTCCTTCCATTCAGTAGAAATCATGTTCTTAATATTATCGTGGATAGGGAACACTCTTTGTTTTTTATCCCCCAGCCCCATTTGGTCCTGGACCGAAAGAGGTTCCCTGGTTTCTTCAATATTCATAGTGGCACGGATGTTCTTTAGGAGAAGATCCGTATCCTCCAGGGAACAGAGGGGACGGCCTGCATATTCCTCAGAGTCCGAAGAATCATTATCAGAAGAAATCTCTCCCAGCTCCACATCAGAATCACTATCTTCCGTAATTCGTGGAAGAGGATTGGAAGTCACAGGAGCTTGGACAGATGCCGCCAGTTTTGCATCAACAACAGCTCCTACTTCCTCTTTAATCATAGATCTTAGATTCTCGATCAAAGAAGGGGATTCTTCTGAAACCACTCTTTCTGTACACTTCTGACAGAGAGATTTTTTGCTTGAAGAAGGCAGAGACTTTCTTACAAATTGCACATTTTCTCCTTTTGAGATGGTTCACCCCCAGATTTTTGAGCCTCCTTGCCCTAGAAGGCAAGGGCAGAATTAGGATCCAGAGAGTGTACACCACAAGTGAAAACAAAAAAATGTGAATGACGCCCTCCAGAGGAGGCTTACCGGACTGGAGGGCTTATCAGTACTTTTCCCCTCAGACATAGTGTCACGCGGGAGACCGGGTAGCAGAATCCAGGGAGAGACGCGGGAGACCTGTAGGAACGGCTCCACATGTGCCGAGTGCACCGGAGAATACAGAAGCCGGCGTCTTAAATTACCCAGTGCGCACTCACCTGCGCCGCGCGCCGACGTCACCCCTGGTCACGTGATACGGACATAGAACTCTTCTGCGCATGTCCACAACCCGGAAGTAAGCGCCCTCGCCGCCGCCCTGCACCACGCAGAGGAACGGAGGCCAGTCCGGAGATGCCGAGCCTGTCGGACTTACTCTCAGGGGGCAGGAAGGCACGGAAGCCTCGAGAACTGACCCCCCTGCACAGCCCTCCGGTAATACCGGGACAACTCACCTAAAGGCATGTGCGAAGCACTGACACTCCTGCACTCTATAAGGGACAGGAAACAACTGAGGTCCAGTGTGAGAGGAGGCTATTTAAAGCACTGATTCAATTGTTTCCTGCCCCTAATGGAGGCGGAGTTAACCTCCAGGTAGCCGTTGTGGAGGCAATAGGGAAAAAATAAAAGAGTTATGGCTATTTGAAGGCAGAGAGCGCAAAACGAAAATGAAGAACCGAAAAAAGCTCCGGGCGCGAAGGGGTTAAAACAAGAAAAAAAAAAATATACAAATGTGGTACTGCTGTAATCATACTCACCGATCACATAGTAGGCAACATTAAATGGTGCCATCAGAAAGTACAAAAAAAAAGCAAGCTCTCATACATCAATGTGAATGGAAAAATTAAAAAAAGGCTATGGTTTATGAAAGGCAGAGAGTAAAAAAAAATTAAAAATAAAAATGGAGAATTGCAAGGTCCTGAAGGTGCTTACAGGTGTTTTCTAGTACCTCGATATTGGTGGCATATCCTCAGTACAGGGAGTCTAGCTGTTTTGGGCAGAACCAACTGTGGACACAATACAGTGGATGGGGCTGGAAGCACAAGTTTTTGGTCCATGCCAGGGTACTGCAGCTCAGCTCCCATTCATAGTTGCTCCATTTTTTTTTTTTTTTTTTTATAACCCCTTCAGGACACAGCCTGAATGCTGCAACTTTCTAAAGGCCCCACATACGGTTGTATAAAATGGTACATACATTTCAAACCTTTTCATTATGAGAACCTGGTGAACCTGTCTGACTACAGCCCAGAGATTGCTCTTAAGTATACAGCAGTGGTCAGTCCCTCCAGCAGTCTATGTGAACCACAGGATGACATCATCCCTTGTCACATCAATCTCTAAGACACCCCCTTCATGTTTCTCTGTATATCCCTGTATTCTGATACAAGGTCTCCCCATCCACAGGACCAGGAGTGCAGATCTATAATAAGTGAATGTATAAAGTGAATAGCTGCCATCCACGATGCAGTTGCAGTCCATGTCATCTAGGGAGTGAGATAACAGGGCAGACAGGCTGAATCTGCATCACATAGGAATACATGGAGACCCTGAAGTGTGAGGGGACAGCAGTTCAGTGTCAATGATCTGTCATGGCTGTCCTCACAGTACTCAGTGCAGTGTGGTGAAACTGTGCCCCCTCTACAAAGCCAAGCATAATAGGAAATGTAATTATTCCAATTAGGAAAAACCTTATATGAGGGGAAACAAAGAATCAAAATGGCAGACAACAACCCCCTTTAAAGAGAGTCTATCACCTCATTTTCACCAATATAAGTAACAGCAGTGCCCCACAGAAGATTGCAAACACACCCCAGACATACCTGTGTGTATCTTGTGCCTTTATTCCATGTCCAGAAAAAGTCCTTTTATTCGGCTGGAAAACAGCTCCTAAGTGCCTGACTAGGCAGCGGTTTGCTGTTCCCTGTGCCCAAAGCAAACAAGACTCCCGTCTGATCAAGTGAATGGCACGGAGCCATCTCATCGAAGTAAATGGGGATGCCATAGTTGTAATTACACTGCTCGCTGCTATGATTGCAAACAGGCATATGAGTGCTGCTTTCTCGGCGGGGGTGCTGGGAAGTCGGCCCCCACTTGATCCAATATTTATGACCCCAGTATTTTTTATTTTGCGGGCAGCAAAAGTGATGTGGGTGCAGGGGAACGAGGCAACTGCAATCTGTGTGAGGGTCCCAGGTATAGGGAGGGGGGGCATCTTTGGGGTTGGATAACCCCTTTAACAGGTCAGCCAGAGCACAGCCCAGGGAGCAGGACAGCTGCTTTAGCTGCTCATATCTACAGATCGGTAGCAGTTCAGGTCTTAAAAGCTGCCATTCAATTTAAAAGAAAAAAATTAGTGTTATGACTGCTGGAACACAAGAAATTTTACCGGTCCTAAGGCTAAAATTAGTTGTCACTAGCAGGGTAAAAATGTAATTGTGTCCTCTGAGTTGTGTGCTAACAAGATTAACTTCAGACACATTAAAAAATCTACACTAAAAAATAAGACATTTTTGTGAGGGTTTTTCCAATTTTAATATGACTTAAGAGGTTGAGTCAAAGTGCAAGTCTAGGCCAGCTAATATCTCTCAGACTTACTTTTCTTGTACAGATTGCCAGATGTTACACATTTGTTAAAGAGGACCTGTAATTTAAATGAGTTTCATTATATCGTCCATAGGGCAGGTCAGGCATGTGGCCGCCGCTCCGTTCATTTCTAGGGTAGTTCCATAGATCGCTGAGGACTGCTCAGTTATCTCTGGAACTCCTAGAGGATTGGAGAGGAGCACATATAAGACTAGACGGAATAGGACCCCAACCAACCTAATATTTATCCCCTGGATGGGGGATAACATCATAACACCTTTAAGTATGTATATTTCATGTCTGTCAGCAGTTTCACCTCAACATTACTGTTGACTGACTCCCTGTAATCAGGGGCGTAGCTATAGGGGGTGCAGAGGTAGCAGTCGCTACCGGGCCCAGGAGCCTGAGGGGGCCCAAAGACCCTTGTGCCACAGAAGACACCAGTATTAAAGAGTGCATGCAAGTCATGTTACATTTCTGGCTGGAGGGAAGGGGTTAGGTCAAGAATTTGGCATGGGGGGTGCCCTTTCAATGTTTGTCTCAGGCAGCATGAAGGCTATGTGCTTTCCTGCCCCTCACCACAAAGCACTGAGGGAAGGGGGCCCAAGCTGAACTCTTGCACCAGGGCCCATGAGCCTTTAGCTACACCCCTGCCTATAATGTAACAGCTAGCCTACCTCCAGTGGTGACTGCAGGACCAGTAAAAGTTTCTCCAGAATTAAACGTCTTCCCCTTACCACAGAATAAGGAATACATGCCTGATCCCTGTGGCTCCCAATGCTGGGATACCTACTAATCACAAGGCCTGGGTTGCAGTGCATGATAGCACTACCACGTCACTGAAGGTCTATGGGACTGCTTTAGATTGAAGAACAAAGCCTGTGTCTCCAGCAGTCCCATAGATTTAAATTGAGCAGGGACGTGCTTTCCCGCCATCCTATTCAAACAAGGGACCAGTGGCAGCCACCGAGGTAGGAGATACGGAAACCACTACTTTCTGTGGAGAAGCGTTGGTCCTGGCCTACTGAAAGCCATCAGCACACGTTCACATCTTGTAAACCCATTGACTACAATGGAGGCCAAAGGGACTGGAGCACCGGCCTCCGCCAGCGGTGCTAAACCCCAGGAGAGGACCAGTCCACCCCCTGAAGGAATGTCGGAGCCCCCTGCACCCTACACGCCCCACAGCTTCGGAGCGGCAGACTGGACAAGCAGAGCGGCTCCTTATACTCTTCCCGGTTCTCACCGGCGGGACCTCAAGCTCCGTTCGCGGCTCCCAAGGCTGACAGAGACGAACTCTTCGCGACTACCATTGAGGCGGTAGACCGCGGCCTCATGAGTGAAAGCCGGAACATTTGAGTGAGCCCCCGGGCAGGGTGTGAGAGGCCGGGCTGGTGGGGACAGGAGGGCCCGCGGCTGCCGTTTTTTGGTCCTCGCATCACTGAGCCCTTTCGCCCGCTGAAAGGCAACCGACAAAACAACGAGCGCCACATAAGAGCCCTGACCCGGTATATTAGGGTTAGTAGAAGAGACTCCCTCCTGTTCCCACTCTGTTACACATCGGCCGGCTCTGGCTTTTATACTTAGCGTGACGTCACTTCTCGCTAGTGAATTGGTCGCAGTACGGGGCATACCGAGGGTGGCGGGAAACCTACAACCTATCAGGTGAGGTGCTGCGGTAACACGTGACCTCTAGACCCGCAATGGACACAGGTGACAGGGGTGTTGCTGTGATACAGTAGGGATGTGTGCAGGGCTGACTGTGGCACCTAGTGCTCATGATGAGCTCCCGACTTTCATCAGCATCTTATTATGTGTGGGGATAACATGCAGGTAGAGGCACGGGGTGTATTCACACACGGCAGGTTTGTTTCAGGCTTTTATGAAATGGTTCTTTTTGTCTGAAGGTGGCTTGTGGTAACCCAGGTGCCTGCTGCCAAAACAACCGCATTCAGATGTGTGGAACTGGTTTTCAGTGGTAGAGATTTCTATAACAAAACTGCAGGGTGTGAATAGACCCTAATAGAATTACTGTATGACAAGGTGGTCACCAGATTCTAATGGGTCGAGGCTTTAACCTAATACCATTGAAAGCCACAGTGCAGAGCGTTTCTGAGCAGCGAAAAAAAAAACCCTGGGCGCCACACTAACCGAGGAAAACATAAGCAAATTACATAAAAACTTTTCACTCATCTACAGAAATAGAGAAGGTACTGCACGCTAGTTTGGTATTGTAGTGCGGTGCCCACCACATTCCTCCAGATGGCGCACACAGATTGATAAATAAACAGCAACTCCAAAAATGCAGTAATTGTGTTGAAAATATGCCCCAAAGTATTATGTATTAACCCTTTACCTCCCTGCGTTTTACTATTTTGTCTCTTCAAGTACATTAATTAGGTTTTAGGAATTTAATCCTCAAAATAGGTCATCAATATCTGACGGGTGAGGGTCTGACACTTGGCGACCCTGCTGATCAGCAGTTTTAACCCCTTGGTGACCACTAACACGTCATTTTACGGCAGTCACAAGGTCTCTAACATGAGAGCCGCATTCCTGCTCTAACATCCCGGACCAGCAGGAGTGTCGATCCAGGCTGTTTAACCCCTTACATGCCACGGGTTAAAAAAAGTTAAAAACAAAACATGTATTAAATTTTTAAAAATTCCAATTAAAAAAATGCCTTTTTTCATTGAAAATATGCTTTTCAACGAAAAAAATTGCAAAAACTTCCTCCACGTTTGGTATTGTCACGTCCGTAATGTCCCGCACTACACAAATGTCATGTAAATTATTGCCTATGGTGAATGCCGTAAAAAAAAAAAAAAAATGCCAGAATTGCTAATTTATTCCTAGTCTCCACCGAAAAAATGTAGGCCCCTTTCACATGAGCGGGTTTTCCGCGCATGTGCAATGCGTGACGTGAACGCATAGCACCCGCGCTGAATCCTGACCCATTCATTTCAATAGGTCTTTTCAGATGAGCGTTTGTTTTCACGCATCTGTTATGTGTTGCGTGAAAATCGGAGCATGTTCTATATTCTGCGTTTTTCACGCAGCCCCATTCACTTCTATGGGGCCAGGGCTGCGTGAAAAACGCATTGCATCCACAAGCAAGTGCGGATGCAATGCGTTTTTCACTGACGGTTGCTAAGAGATGTTGTTTGTAAACCTTCAGTTTTTTATCACGCGCGTGAAAAATGCATCAAAACGCATTGCACCCGCGCGGAAAAAACGGGACAACTGAACACAAACGCAGACAAAAGTCACTGAACTTGCTTGCAAAATGGTGCAAGTTTTCCTGAACGCATCCGGACCTAATCCGTCACGCTCGTGTGAAAGAGGCCTTATTTTTTTGTCCTTTGTATGTTTCTAACTAGTCAAATACAACAGCTTTTCCATACACTTTCTGCTTCTAACGCTGCTGGTTTATCAGATTTCACTCAGGGTCACATGACCTGTGATGTCAACTTTCCTCCCTGCTAATCTTATATTCGTGCCCAGAGCCTGTACACGAGACGTCACTGTGGTGGCCACGCCCCCCTGCTCTGCCGCTGCTGCTATCTGCTCTCCCTGGATTCTTTCAGATAAAATATTAACCCCTTCAGCCAGAACACACTGAAGGCTTTACAACAGCAGCTGCAGATGTAAAGAGACACAGGATCTGTCCTCCTCACCCTACAGACACAGAACTGACTGGAGCTGATCTGGAGGAGATGGAAAGTATTGTATTGTACAAGAACAGGTAGGGGGAAGACCGTGTGTGTATCAGCAGTGTCATTGTTTAGCTGGGACTTGAGTATTCCAGCAGACATGTCACTCAGGCCAGCTCTTGTATTCACTGCCTTTTCTTTATTTTCTTCTTTTTTTTTTTTTTTTTAAAAGGGGGTTTATTACACAAAGGTAGTAAAACTTAAAAAAAGCTATATGTATTTTGCATCGCTGTAATCATACTGACCCAGAGAATAAAGATGTTATGTTATTTATGCCAAAAAATGAACACCGCAAAATTTATAACGTAAAAACTCAGTGGCAGTATTGCTGTTTTTTACCATCTCCCTCCCAGAAAGATGTGTACCCCAAAATAGCGCCATTAAAAGCTACAACTTGTCCCACAAAAAACAAGCCCTCATAAAGCTATATAGACGGAAAAATAAAAAAGTTGTAGCTCTTGGAAGGCAATAATGAAAAAAGGAAGAAAACCGCTTGGTCAGTAAGGTCCAAAACTGGCTGGTCACTAAGGGGTTAAGCTGCCGCCTCACAGGTTACCAAGCACAGCGCTGTACGTTGAAGAGTGACTATACTTGGTATTGCATTCACTTGAATGGGACTGAGCTGCACCTAGGCCATGTGACCAATTGATGTGATGTCAACTGTCTAGGAAGAGGCTGGGGCCTCGTCAAACAGCTGATTGGCAGGGGTGTCGGGAGTTGGACCCCCGCCGATCAGATATTGATGACCTTTCATAAGTACAGACCATCAATATTAAACTCTCGGAAACTGCAACAGCTGGCACAGTGATGGAGCTATACCTGCATGATCACTTGTCACTGCTTGGATCAAAAACAACTCAGATCCCAGCAGTGTAACCCATCAGATGTTGCAATCAATAATGATCACAACATCTAAGGGAGGGGTTTGCTGCCGTACCCCATCATTCCCCCATGATGCAATCGCAGGGCAGCTGAAGGTCTAACAGTGGCCTTCAGAGTTTTCATGTACGGAAGTTGATTAGACCAGAGGCCACTTCCACATGGTCAGTATTTTTCATCAATATTTCTATGCTTAAACCAAGAGTGGATCTGAAATGTGGAAGAAGCAGAAATCTTTCCATTATGCCTTTTTTGTGTAGTTTTTCACTCCTGGTTTTGAATTACAAATAATGATGCAAAATACTGGCCAAATACTAAGACAAGTTCAGTCTGGGAAACAAGCTCCACATAATGGATCCATTTCCTGAACCGGAACCAGATGTTCTCAGTTAGATTCAAGTATAGAGAACATGAGGGCCAGTCGATGGCATCAGTGCCTTTGTCCTCCAGGAAATGCCCACACCTTTTGGCCACTAGAGGCCGAGGATTGTCCTGCACTGGAAGAAAGTCCTCTGCACCATTGTAAGTCTGACAGTGGCTCTGAGAATTTCATCCTGATACCTAACAGCAGAACCCATTGTGCCTAGAACGCCTAGGTAAGTATTTACTGCTTTTTTTAATAAATGGAGGTGGCACTACTGAAAGGGGGGCATAGCTACTGTGGGGGCACATCTACAGTGGGACTATAATGTGAGCATAACTACTGTTAGGGCGTACATTGTAGGCATAACTACTGTGTGGGCATAATCACTGTGAGGAGGAACAATATGGGTAGAACTACTGTGAGGGAGCATAATGTAGATATAACTTCTGTGTAGGGGCACAAAGGGAAATGGGTGGGATTGGGTGTGTATAAATATGCAATGGGCAGAGTTAGAGGTGTGGCCTAGTATTGAAAAATTTGCCATGCACCTCTACTGTTATCTCCAGGGGCGTAGCTATAGGGTGTGCAGAGGTAGCAGTCGTTACCTGGGCCCAGTAGCTTGAGGGGGCCCAAAGACCCTTGTGCCGCATAATAAGACACACAAAGCACTGAGAAAAGGGGGGCCCAAGATGAACTCTTGCACCAGGGCCCATGAGCCGTTAGCTACGCCCCTGGTTAACTCTCTTTGCTCTTTGTGATTTTCAAAAGTTGGAAGATATGCCTGATGGGCTGCATGTATTGCCTCATGTTAAAAGTAATGACACGGACACTAGTAAAATGCAGAACTAGGGAAGAATCAGTCAGGAAGGATAAGGAGAGAGTACTGACCACCACCTGCAAAACCATTCCTTATGGGTGATTGTCTTAGGCCTCATACAAATGGCCATCGCTCTGCCATTCCATGCATTGGAGACCGCAGTTTGGACCTCAAAGAATGAGAATGAGATTGATGGTACTGGGGGAATGACCTGGAAAGTACATTGTGGGGAAAGAAGTACACCTACTCCACCACCATGTCCGTTGTCAGGTCTGGGGGTATGTGAAAAGTGTAGGCCACTGTAAAAGAGAGCAGAAGGAGAAGCATTGTCAGATTCCTTAGTCCAAGTTTCAGTGAGGACCACAAGGTTAAGAGAATTAGTAAGAAAGAAGTTTTGAATGTAGAGGAGCTTGTTACACATCGAGTGTGGATTCCAGAGAGCACAGTTGAAAGAGGGGAGAGAGGTCACACAACTGATGTTTAGGGAGATGGGTTGAAATGTGAAAAAGGTGGGCCAGAGTTAGGAGAGATATGCCTTGTAGTTAGTAGCAAAAGTATGAAGAGAAAGAGCAAATGGTTGTGTGATTTGTAAGAGAGCTTATTGTGCTGCACCCTGGGACATGATGGGTTGAGACGAATTAGAAAGGTGAATAACGCATCGAGGAGAGAAGGAGACGGGATGATATGGAGGGAAATTGAGGGGTAACAGGGCAGTGAATGTGGAGGAAAAGAGCACATAATGAAATGGACAGAGAGACAATGAACAAAACTGTGGAAAACGATAAAGATGTGCTGGGATGTCTTGCATAACATACCTGTATAGCTCTAGCTCACCAGGACACCTGTTGTCATTTTCATTTGCACTAAAGCTGATAAAATTGATTCACAATCGCTTATACTTCCTAATTGGACAGATTGATGTCCCTGAAGTTTATGTGACTTGAGGTGATACTGTGATGCAGTAAGGGCATCTCTCAATAGATTTGTAGCTATGATACTGGCTGACCTGTTACATGTGCACTTGGCAGCTGAAGGCATCTGTGTTGGTCCCATGTTCATATGTGTCCGCATTTTTGAGAAAAGTTTTAATATCTGCATGTAAACCTCTAGGAGCAACAGGGGCATTACCATTACACCAAGAGGCTCTGCTCTCTCTGCAACCACAGCGCCATCTCCACTTTGATTGACAGGGCAGTCGCGATGACGTTTTCACTGTCTGGACCTGTAAATTAAGGTGCAGAGGGCTCAGCAGTTGCAGAAAGAACAGAGTCTCTAAGAGTAATGACAAAGTCCCTGTTGCTCCTAGAGGCTCATTTACATATATTAAACCATCATTTTTCTCAGCAATGTGGGCACATATGAACATGGGACCAACACAGATGCCTTCAGCTGTCAAGTGCACATACAACAGGTCAGTCAGTTTCATAGGTGCAAATCTACTTAAAGGGAACCTGTCAGCTCCGAAACACCCCCTGAACTACAGTAAGCGTTGTATAGTGTAAGTGATGCTGAATCCGAATATGTAAGTTTTATCTTCATACTCACTTCCATTCTGACGCTGTGCTCCCACAAACCTGCAGTAAAATACATTGAGAGGACTCTTCTTTGAGTCCTCTCCATTATGTGAGTGAGCACTGGAGTCCAGTGAGTGCATTTTACTGCTGGTTTGTGGGAGCACAGCGTCGGAATGGAAGTGAGTATGAAGATAATACTTACATATTCGGATTCAGGACCACTTACACTATACACTGCTTACTCTAGTTCAGGGGGTGTTTCGGAGCTGACAGGTTCCCTTTAAGGGTTCCCTTAATTTTTTTTGAGTAATGTATTTGTAGTGCATGTTGTTACATAACGTTGAGACCAAATATATGCTCATTTATATTGTTTTAAATAAAATATATTGTATTTAAAAAGTGGAGTCATGTTTCTTAATAGGTTGTAAATGATGACAGAAAATATAGAGGCGCAGCTATCCAGCAGAGTAAAAATTCTGCCGACTGTTGGGTCATGGTAACATGCGGGTCACTAGGAGACTTCTGTAAGTTACTGTAGTTAATTGCGTTGAGTAGCTCAACATGGCAGTCTTATGTCATGCAACCACAAGTTGCCGTTTAAACCTTTTAAAAGTATTTAAAACAGTGCTTTTCAGGTATATCCGCATGTGGCAGATTTGTGGCATAAATATATTTGTCCCACTAAAAGTTAGTTCCATTTTTCTGAATCTCATTCTATCAACCAGGGGTGTGGAGTCTGTAAACCAAAGCTCTGATTCTGACTTCTTTATTTTGTCACACTTCGACTCCTTCATAAATGGAGTCAGAGAAAAGTACCTGTTTCTCCCTCTAGCAGCTCTGCTCATTTTTCTCACCTTCCCATCTGCATAGACTTCTAGTGAGTTAAGAGTCAGTCTTGGAGAATGTTAGTTTTGAGAGGGCAGTAAAACAGCTGATAAGTGGAGAAAGAGGTATTTCTGATATGATATATTACAAAGTTTCTTATTTTTTTGATCAAATACATTTTATTGATTTTATAGACATTATAATAAAAGCAATACAAAACATCCCATTCCCATCCTCACCCCACCCACATTCTACTGTAGAGATCTGAAGTCCACAGAAATATTACAAAGTTTCTTATATTCACCTGCACTAACAATGCGTTCAGAGCTGTGTGAAATGTTAGTGGCTGCTGAAGTGGAGGAGAAATTCCCAGTTGTTATAGAAGCAATACACTAAAATGGTATTACAAAAATTAATTTGTTACTGTAAATTAATTTGTCAAACTACACTGTTTTGTGAATCTGCACAAGATTACCATGTAAGTAGCTCCTGTATAACTATACAATGGTCACACTGTCCCTGTTATCTAGAAAATGTAACTCACAGCACAGTACCTGACTCTAGATGATGTGGAATTTAGTAGAAGAAGCATTCTTGGTTTCTCATCTCCCTGTGCCACTTTTCAGGTCATAAAAAGTCACCAACACCATTTTGCGACTTTTTAAATGCCGCAGTCAGCGTTTCTGCACTGCCCTCGCTACTTTCTAAATAGGGGGTGGGAGCGGGTGTTTTAGCTGTAAGTGAAGACTAATCTACGGCTCTGTGCTGGTTTTTGATAAATCTCCCCCTTTATTTGTAGAGAAATTGGAGCACATCATGTTCTGGAGTTCCTCCTTCTCTATTGCGGGAACATTGGATACTGAAATTTTAGGGAATGTTTACCTTGTTCCAAAATCCAGTGCTCAAGGAAAATGGAATTAGCAGAATTAGTGACATTTTCGTCATGGCTTCAGTCATACAACGCCATTACTAACATTGGGATGGCTGTCAATTTGGAGGAAAAGCCCTGTCTGCAGCACTATGACGTACAATCGATGGAGGCTTTGGGTGTGTAGCATTACACTTTGTTACAGTAAATACATACAGTATGTTGACAGTACAATGTTACTGATAACTAAATTCCATTGTTTTCAAAGACGATAATTACATCTATAACAAAAAAAATTATGCTGTGGCTGACCATACTTTATTTACCATGCACCCAAAATGTTCAAATCCTCTTAAAAACACTTTCTGTGAACGATGTTTGGTCCTATTTCCTGGAATTCCGCCATTGTTATCCACATTGGCTGAAAAGCGGAGAGAGATGAAAGAATGGACCCTCCTGTCCACACAGCAAGCATCCGTTCAGGGAAAGCTAAGACTTTGACTTCACACCCCAGAGGAACCATCTTGGTAAGCTCTTTAGCCAGACGTATATCAATTCCTGTGAAAAGGCTCGACCCGCCAGACAAAATAATATTTGAGTAAAACATGGACCTGAGATCCATTTCACACTTCATTATCGTGCTGAAACAGAGTCTATCAATACCTGGTGCTTCCATGCCAATGTTGGTGGGTGCAAAGAGGGTTTCTGGGCATCGAAACCTCTGGTCATGAATCTTAATGACTTTTCCATCAGGAAGTTTGTATTCCACTTCCAGTTCTTTTGGCTTTTTTCTAATCTCTGTATCTATATTCTCCGCTACATAGCAGAGCGTCTCCTTGATGTCTTTTACAATCTCCCTTTCCCCTGAACTGAATAAAGAGATGCCGCTTTCACTCAAAATCCTCATGAGGTATTCGGTGAGGTCACTTCCTGCAAGATCAAGTCGTAACACTGCATGTGGGAGGCAGTATCCCTCAAAAATTGGCACCGAATGTGTCACACCATCACCAATATCCAACACACATCCAGTTACCTTGCCAGAAGAATAAAGACCCAGTACAGCTTGGATAGCAACATACATGGCTGGTACTTCAAATTTTTCAAAAAATACCTCAGCCATCTTTTCACGGTTGGAAAGTGGGTTGAGGGGTGGCTCTGTGATTAGTACTGGTCTTTCCGATGGATTCATCTTTAGGTTGTGGCTATAGGCATGTTTCCAGATAAGCTCCATGTCTTCCCAAGATGTGATAACTCCATGCTCCACAGGGTACTTAATGGCAAGAATTCCTCTTTTTGACTGAGCCTCCTGTCCAACAAAGAAGTCTCTCTGTCCTGCTCCGATCATTACAGACTTTGCTTTTGATCGACCTATGATGTTTGAATAAGTGAAGCGAGGTTCTTTATCTCCGGAAATTCCTATTTTTATCAGTCCTGATCCGTTGTCTATGACTACGGCAGTTTGGAACTCATCCATGATGGTGACGTTAAAGATGCCAGCTCAGCACTGATGGTCACATCGTTGTCCACATGTGGAATGTGTTGAGTCACAATGCAGCAGTTTGAGGTAATGAGCGTGTCACAAAAGTGTCTGCACCTAAGGAACACTATATAGTGTTGATATCAATGAGGACTATATAAATGTGCCCAGATATAAAGATAAGGCAACTCCTTACAGATATCCGTGAAGCTTTAAAAAAGAAAACAAAAGTTTAGTTCAAACTTGGAATGTTGAAACATAGACCTGTTGGTTACTATGGGAACATCTCCTTTGTTCTGCTTACATACTGGTCTTACATAAGTTATTCTACTGTAGGTGGCCTTGTAGCAAACAACTTGTCATTAAAGGGGTTATGTAAATGAAAATCCGATATAATATAGCACATGACAATCTCTAACAAACATAGAACCGGCCACATACATAACATGGATCCAGAGCTCCCTCATTCATTGCTCCGATTGCTCTGCTAGATGGCAGCTTAGGGGGTGTGCACATTCTCAGAGGTGTGTCCTTGTACTGCAGCTGGTGGCAGTTAAAGGATGGAATTGAGCATGAGCTTCCATCTCAGTGATCGGGCAGTGCTATATAGACAATTTTAGTGACTAACTCAGTAGCTATACAAAATTTTTAATTACATACAACTGCAAAAGTATTCAGATCCAGGTTCTGGTTTGTTAAAAAATGTAGAATATTTTGGCGCAAAGTAAAATAATTAGTAACTGACTGCAGCCCACAAAAAAAAAAAAAATATATATATATATATATATATATATATATAATGTTCCCCCCATAGTTCCAGTATGCTCATTCATGCCCTCTCTATAGTGCTAGTGCCAGTATATATATAATTTGTCCCCTGTAGTGCCAGTATATAATGCTCCCCCCATTGTGCCAGTATATAATGCTCCCCCCATTGTGCCAGTATATAATGCTCCCCCTGTAGTACCAGTATATAATGCCCACTTCTATGGTGCCAGATATATATAATGCTCCATCCCACCTCACCCCCTTCCTTGGTACCCCCAAGTGACGATGTTTATTATTTAAAAGAAATGCTCACTCCTATTTCCTTCCACCATCTGCCATGCAGGCCACAGACCTCTTCCAATCGGCGGCCTGAGTTCCCGCGTCCCGCTGCAGGCAGTTCTGATAACTTCACCACTCCTGTGCCGGGTCTCATGCGATTATGTGATAACACAAGACACAGCACAGGAGGTCACAGTGATGTCGTTAAGGCCCTGATTGCACACCTCCCCCCCCTTACAGGTAGCGAGGTGGCGCCCTAAGTGGGCACCTACCCATCATCCCGGCCCTGCCCACCTTATAATAGTGTAGACCCCTTACAGCAGTGAAGCCTGTACTGTTACACAAATCCAAAGCTGGAAATACATAGCACATGTGTCCTGTAGGGACCTACCTATATTATGGCCATAGCACATATATCATGTAGGGACTTACCCAGGGGTGGACTGGGAACTTAAAGTGGCCCTGGAAAAAATACTAAAAGCGGCCCCGGGTCCAAACTGATGGAAGGCAGGGCCAGCAATACTATATTGTGGCACATTATACCACCCCAGCAGAGCCAAACACCACAGTCCATCATAAAATACTGCCAGCAGCACAAAATACATCCCCAAAAACTTCCACTGGCCAGCTATAAGGAGGGCCCAGGAGGCCCCCTGGGCATCGACCCACCGGGATAATTCCCTGTAAGGTCTATGGCCAATCCGCCCCTGGACTTACCTATATTATGGCCATAGCACATATATCATGTAGAGACCTACCTATATTATGGCCATAGTAGCACATATGTCCTGTAGGGAGGTACCGATATTATGGCCATAGCACATATGTCCTGTAGGGAGGTACCAATATTATGGCCATAGCACATATGTCCTGTAGGGAGGTACCAATATTATGGCCATAGCCATATGTCCTGTAGGGAGGTACCGATATTATGGCCATAGCACATATGTCCTGTAGGGAGGTACCAATATTATGGCCATAGCACATATGTCCTGTAGGGAGGTACCAATATTATGGCCATAGCACATAGGTCCTGTAGGGAGGTACCAATATTATGGCCATAGCACATATGTCCTGTAGGGAGGTACCAATATTATGGCCATAGCACATATGTCCTATATAATAGCGCAGTAGCCACTAGTGCACTGAATACGGTTGGGAAATGCTGTATGATTCTGCTGAGAGAAGCCAGCACTGGCAGCAGCTGTGACTTGTCTACCATTCTGAAGCTCCCTCCTCTATCTGAGTTTCCGTAGTGTAGTGGTTATCACGTTCGCCTAACACGCGAAAGGTCCCCGGTTCGAAACCGGGCGGAAACACGTTTTTTTTCTCTTCCAATTTAATAATTTATTTCTTTCCTGTTTATTTTTCCCCATTCACTGTCTCCATAACCTGTCATTAACCCTCAGAGCACTGATATGACTGTATTCACACAGTATAATGCTATGCTGCCTCCTCCAAAGTCCAGACTCGTCCCGGTTCTGGCTAATGTGGGTCCCATTCTCATAAGTGGTCCCAAGAAATCCCGCTCATAGCGCCGAACAAGCGGTACTGTTCTCCTGCCGAGGATCCAAGGGTTAATAAGCTCTCGTGACGTCATCCCGGCCGCGGCTGACGACGTTCCGGTTACAACAATGGCTGAATAGAGAGAGGTGAGCGGTGTGGATGGTGGGGGTTATCCTCGCACTAATGCTTGATGGACAGGGGAAACATAATGTAATGTAGTGAAAAGTGTGCCCTGACCCGGGGCTGTCTAGAGCGGCCCTAACACATCCTTATTCCTTGTCATTCATTGCTGCAGTGTGTGAACACCTCTTACAAGGATGTGCTGTGCGGTATTCAGTGTATACATGACTGAGGGTGGTCATAGAGTGGTATACATGACTGAGGGTGGCCATAGAGCAGTATACAGTGTATATATGACTGAGGGTGGCTATAGAGCTGTATACAGTGTATACATGACTGAGGGTGGCTATAGAGCTGTATACATGACTGAGGGTGGCCGTAGAGTGGTATATTTGACTGAGGGTGGTCATAGAGTGGTATATATGACTGAGGGTGGTCATAGAGTGGTGTATAGTATATACATGACTGAGGGTGGTCATAGAGTGGTGTATAGTATATACATGACTGAGGGTGGTCATAGAACGGCATATATGACTGAGGGTGGTCATAGAGCGGTATATATGACTGAGGGTGGCCATAGAGCAGTATATACATGACCAAAGGTGGCCATAGAGCGGTATACAGTGTATACATGACTGAGGGTGGTCATAGAGCGGTATACAGTGAGGGTGGCTATACAGGGGTATCCACAGTGGAAAACAAACCACCTGGTACCAAGACCGAGGAGAGCAGGGTAGAGCTGGTACCATGGGAAGGTGGCTGCCTCCTGTCTGCTTCCAGTGTTTTTTCCATAGCACAGTCTTCCGAGTTATTCTGTCTGTCAAAAAGCCAGAAACAAATGGAAAGCAGGGAGTCCAGAGATGAATCCTTTGAACTCTGTTTGACTCATTGAAGTGAATGTGCCCATCACGGTGTATGCTGGAATACCATTTTCGCGTGTTCAGACATATATCCCTGATGGAAGAAAAAAAAAAGGACAAATTATAAATCTATGGAATTTGTTAAAATGGGTCATAAAAATTGTAAACTATTTGCCATAAGCAGACCTTGATTCAGTTCAGGTTGAATGTATTCAGAAAGTGCTCTGATTGCCTTGAAAAATTGCTCCCCCATTCTGCAGAACTGAATGACACAAAATTTGGGTTCGTTAGGATCAGAACTTTTTGAAAAATTCACGTCAAAATTCCGAATTTTAGAATCAATTAGCAGCTCTGTAGTTATGTGTGGTGATTGTGGTCTTCTTCTAGGTGAGACATCTCTCCGACCATGGCCCATGCTGAGCACTGTAAACAGTTGCTGGAGAAGTTAAAGAGACAGCGAGACGCGGGCTTCCTGTGTGACTGCACTATTCTGATCGGCGACTTCCAGTACAAAGCTCATAGGAATGTATTGGCTTCTTTCAGTGAATATTTTAGAGCCCTTTTCACGGACACCTCGGACTGTAGTGCACTTCTTGACCAGAAACAAGTGACTCCAGATGCTTTCCACACAGTGCTGGATTTTATTTACAGCGGGGACTTACATTTTGACAGGTGAGGTGTTTATATACCATGGGCATACTTGTTCACTCTATGTCTGTGAGGGTGTAACAGTAAAACATATTAAAGGGTTACTTCCATCTTTCCCACTAGGATATGCCCCCAATGGCTGATAGGTGCAGATCCCACCTCTGGATCCATTCACTTCTATGGAGCTGAAGGTGGCTCTGCTATTGTCAGCGCTGTTATAGGAATGAATATCCTAATGATATGCCCCCAATGTCTGAATTTTATGCTTTAAGGTTTTATGCTTATTTCACTTTTGGTCATGCAGGAACAGTATACAAGTGGATCCCTTTAAAGGGGTTGTCCGAGTGTTAATACTGATGACCTATCCTAATAACAAGTACCATTTGACTTACATAATGTTAGTCAGCACTTGTTATGGCCACAAAATTTGCCTGTGTAAAAGGACCCTAAGGTTGATTTCACATGGGCAAGTTTGGTCTGCGAAAAACAGTCCATGTGACGTCCGCATCCCCCACACTGACCGCAGCTCGTCTGAGCCAGACTCAATCTGTGATGCTGTGAGTAGAGGCCAGTAGACCATTCGTGGGGCTGGAACCAGTGGCGTACATAGAGAAGTAAGGGCCCCATAGCAAGGATCAAACCAGGCCCCCCACACAGGACGCCTAAACCCCTCTCAATGACCCTTGGTCCAGTAGAAGAGGAGATAATCCCAACTAAGACTGGGCCCCCCCTCTTGCCCTGGGTCCCATAGCAGTCACACGGTCTGCCGCTATGGTAGTTATGCCCCCAGCTGGAATTATGATGCAGTGGCTTCAGCTCAGCAAATCTCCAGTCAGTCCAGGATGTTTAGCTTTCACCTGAACTATCATTTCAGGACCCCACATGGTCGTCTGAAACCGGCCTTAGGCCCCTTTCACACGAGTGTGACAGATTAGGTCCGGATGTGTTCAGGATGCGTTCAGGGAAACTCGCACCATTTTGTAAGCAAGTTCAGTCAGTTTTGTCTGCGATTGCGTTCAGTTGTTCAGTTTTTTTCCCCGCGGGTGCGATGCGTTTTGCTGCGTTTTTCACGCGCGTGCTAAAAAACTGAAGGTTTACAAACACCATCTCCTAGCAACCATCAGTGGAAAACGCATTGCATCCGCACTTGCTTCAGGATTCAATGCGTTTTTCACTGAAGCCCCATTCACTTCTTTGGGACCAGGGCTGCGTGAAAAATGCAGAATATAGAACATGCTGCGTTTTCGTGACACAAAACGCTCATGTGCACAGACCCATTGAAATTAATGCGTCAGGATTCAGTGCAGGTGCTATGCATTCACGTCACGCATTGCACCCGCGCGGAAAACTTGCCCGTGTGAAAGGGGCCTTAGGGTTGTGTCGTTAGGTAGGTACATCTATACCCCCGAACGAAGTGAGTAGTAATGTGGAAGTGGTGCTTTCTGCATCTAGACATAGCCCCAGAAGATCTTTTCAGTTATTTTTACTAATGGTGAAAATGTGAAAGGGACAATTTTCAAAGAATACATAGAAGAATGGTGGCAGGAGAAGACCCTATGGTCCATTTAGTTTGCCCTTTTATCATTTTCTCTTAGGATAGATCTGTTATCCCAGTCTTATCTTCACTTACTGTAGGTTTTCCAACCACATCTGCTAGAAGTTTGTTCCAAGCATCTAATACTGTTTCCACAAAATAGCATTTTCAGACATCACTTCTGATTGTTCCTCCTTCTTCTTGTATTCTGTTTCTTATCAAAACACTTTCATCTTGAACCCTAAGGTATTTAAAGGTTTAGATCATGTCTCTCCTTTCCAGTATAGAGTAAGGGCACAGCCACACACGGCGGGTCCACTGCAGATGGTTTGACAGGACGTTTTAGTATCATTCCAAATATGTACCTGTATGCACAAAGAGCGCAACTGTGTTACAATTCTGACACTGTACCAAGTCTGGTCTACCAAGCACCATGATCCATCCTAGGGTTAAATGGAGTTTCCCGAGATTATACCCCTTCCACTGATAATTAGAAGGTGTGCTATGATGACTAGTACTAGACAACTATGTTTTTGGGTGGATTCCTGTTTTCAGCAGTTAAAAGGGTTATCTGGGAATTTGATATTGATAGCCTATCCTCAGGTAAGTCATCAATATCAGATCGACAGCGGTCCAACTTTCAGAACCCTCGCCGATCCGCCATTTGAAGAGGTCTCTGTGCTCACCAGAGCTCTGGTGAATGCTTCAACTCTCTCACTGCTTAGCAAGCGCAGCACCGTACATTGAATGGGACTGAGCTGCACTGAGGTCATGTGACCAATGTATGGTGACGTCACTGGCCTAACAAAAGGCCTAAGTACTCACGGAGTGACAGGTCCTCTTCTAGCTGATCGGTGAGGGTGACAGGAGTCAGAACCCTGCTGATTAAATATTGAGGACCCGTCCTAAGGATAGGCCACCAGTATCAAATTTCCGGATAACCCCTTTAAACTCCTCTTGGTTTCTACATAGTCATATGCAGTTTCTGTAGGGTGTCTTGTTCATAGTATTCACATGCAAGTTATCAGTTCCACTTGATCCAAGGTCCTGTGACATCACCCAACAGTCTTATCAAGGTCCCTGTGCAGATCAGAAGGAGCCCATCTGCTGCCATTGGGGTGACAAGTTAGCATGAAGTTATTAGAGGAACATGTTACCCAAAGAGTAGAGCAATGGTCTGACCTCCTGAAACCAGTATAACACTGGCCTGAAATGTGGTACAACTTCCATTAATGAAATACCATCTCTGTGCACTTCCTCCAGGTGTCATTTAGAAGAAGTCCTTACGGCAGCAGAGTACTTGAGGCTAGAAGAAGTAGTTCTGACGTGTAGAACTAAACTGGACTGTGCTGCTATGGAGAAAGCCTGTAGTACAGAGCTGCCTTCTGCAGAGGATTGTCCTGATACCAAGAAACCACCAAAACGTCCAGAAAACATAAGACAAGACGTATGTCTGGCCAAGAAGATTAAAGCCAGAAAAACTACTCGGAGCAAAAGATGGAAAAGGAAAATACCCTCTACCCCAGAAACTTCAAGGAAGGCGGGAGATCAGCAGAAAACAGCACCAGACCCCCACCTGCCTGTCAATAAACTGGTAGAATCTATAGCGGAGCAACCCACTCAGGTTAAAGATAATGGCCTACCACCAGTGTGTACTGCGCTGAACCCTGGAAGCCTCTCACCAGACTTTAACATTGCATCAGTGAAGCAAAAACAAGTCAAGTCTCCACAAACCGGAGCCCTGAAGGAACACTGTATGGCCAGTATCACAAGTGCATCTAACATGTGCAAGATGGAGGGCTTGGTGAAAGAGGTGGATCAGAAATACTTGAAGAATAAACCTACGTGCAATACTTGTGGGAAGGTTTTCTCAGAAGCCAGCAGTCTTCGGCGACACATGCGGATCCACAAAGGTGTCAAACCTTATGTGTGTCATTTATGTGGAAAAGCTTTCACTCAGTGTAACCAGCTAAAAACCCATGTAAGGACCCATACAGGTACGACACAATGTCTTGCTTAACTGATTATTGACTGGAGTACTCAGGATAGGTTATCATTATCAAATTGGCGAGGGTCCAAGTCCTGGCACTCCCACCAATCAGCTGTTTCAGGGAGCCGCTGTGCTCACCGGAGCTCTGATGAGTCCTGCAGGCTCCCAGCAGCTTTCCAAATACTGCGCCATACATCGTATTGTGGCGGTGCTTGGTATTGCAACTCAACCCCATTGACTTGAATGGGGCTGAGCAGCAACTAGTCCATGTGACAGATGTATGGTTATATCACTGGCTTGGGAAGAAGCCACGGCACTCAGAGCCCCAGGTCTCTTCTAACAGTTGATCGGCAAATCTGATATTGATTACCTATCCTGAGGATATTTTGCTAGGTCTGATGGTTATGCAGCTATAATTCTTAAAGTTCACCGCTTGCATGATGTGTTAAAAGGAGTCTGTCTTCAGGAATTTCACTGATAAACCAGACACAATGCCTTGTAGGACTAGCTCAGCTGAATGTAATCAGATTTGTTGCTTTATTCCGTTAAAAAGTACTTTTAATCACTATGCAAATTTGCAGTTTAGTGCACTGAGGGCGGGCACACTTGATTCTCTTCTTCTTTGCCAGCTCCTCTCTCTCCTTGATTGAAAGGGCCAGGTTCCTAATCCTTTTCAATCCCCTACCGATCAGTTGTTTGAAGGGTTTGTGGTGCTTGTCCAAGCACTGCATTCTCTTCACTGCTTATCTGCACACTGTCTCCCTTATAATGGCGGTGCTGTGTAATTACACCTTCCTGTCCCATTCAAATGAATGGGCCAAGCAGTTGTATTTACACTGTATGGCCGCTGCAAGGGAGACAGTGTGCAGGTAAGCTGTGAAGAGAATGCAGTGTTTGTACAAGCACCACAAACCCTTCAAACAACTGATCGGTAGGGGTGCCAGGTGTCGGATCCCGACCAAGCTCATATTGATGACATACTGAGGATAGGTCATATATTATGCCACTGCACAACCGCTTTACTTTTTCCTGTACTGTAGACCCTTCTGCCACTGTCCTAGTACTTCTAGTTGGTTCTGCAGTGTTCACTTGGTACAACTAAAAAGATTGGTAGAGCGGGGTTAGGACCCTCAGAATAGTCAATAGTCAAGCAATAGACAATTTAAAATCAATTGTGGTTTTCCAATTTAAATCCTCAAAAGACAGGACATGCTACAGATATGAATTTCCCACAGCATGCTTAAAAATGTGTCTGGGAGTCCTCCTCTGCCGCATCTGAAAAAGCATGCTAAGTATGTTAATTCACATAGTTTTACCACAATTAGTATGAAAGCAGGAAAAAACATCACAGTGATGATGGATCCCCATATACAGTACCAGTGTGGAGCTAAGCCTGTGGTGTCCCTATCTAGTTAACAAACATGAGCTTGTTATCATTGCCTGCAGTGGGACAGATACAGTAGAGATGCATGCTGGTCCCAGTCACTGTCTCTACACGCCTTACCAGTTCCCATTATACTGGACAGCTCTCCTCTGACTCTTCCTATACTTCATGTTTTAGTGGCAGTGCTGCCATCATCACAGGTCTTTATTAGCTAGCATATTTTTGTACAGCTAACACAAAAACCATCAACGTGCATTCAGTCACCTTTCATCCTTTTGTGGTCTGATTTTTCAGGAGAAAAGCCATATCAGTGCAAGCTTTGTGATAAAGGTTTTGCTCAGAAATGCCAGTTGGTCTTTCACAGCCGAATGCATCATGGAGAAGAGAAACCCTATAAATGTGATATGTGTAATTTACAATTTGCAACTTCCAGCAATTTAAAGATTCATGTCAGGTTAGTAACATTACACTATATCTACACATATTTTTCCATAATTTTCCAGATTTTTCCACCCCCAAAAAAATGTTGTGGTGAAGACAACAAGAAGTTTTCTTCACTTCTTACTATCCCTGTTTTTGTATTCTTTGTCACATTTTATTTGCACTTGCGCTGCTGGTAAAACTGGTTATTTTATCTTTATCAATTTTATTGTCTTTCCATGACATGTTATCATAGCACACAATCAGTTGTCGGCTGTGGGCAGTGGAATCCTTAAAGTCCCTCTTGGGCAGACCTGCAAGGGAAGCATACTTAAAGGGGTTGTCTTACTTCAGAAAATGGCATTTATCATGTATAGAAAGTAAATACAAGGCACTTACTAATATATTGTTATTATCCATATTGCCTCCTTTGCTGGCTTGATTCATTTTTCCATCACATTTTGCACGTTTCCATGGTTACAACCACCCTGCAGTCCAACAGTGGTGGCCATGCTTGCAAACTATAGAAAAAAAAAGCACCAGCCTATGTGCACTCCTGCGGCCTCAGCCACCAGAGAGGCTGGCACTTATTTCTATAATGTGCAAGCACCGCCACCACTGCTGGATTACAGGGGGGTCGTAACCATGGAAACGAGTAGAGTATAATGCAGCCAGCACAGGAGGGAATATGGACAATCACAATACATTAGTAAGTGCCTTGTATTAACTTCCTCTGTAAATGCCACTTACTGAAGTGAGACATCACCTTTAACCCTCTTCCGAGCACTGGCTCCCTGGCCTCGGCTGCTCTGCTGCACTCCTAGGATGTTAACCAGCTGCAGCCACTCGCTAGCCACAGCGATGACCCTTTCATCACATGACCATTTGACAAGCGGTTTCCTGCAGCTGTGTCAAAACAGATGTTTACATCCTGGGAGCGCAGCAGAGCAGCCCAGGCCAGGGAGAGAAGTTGTAGGGAGCCAGTGCCGGGAAGCAGGTAAGTATGCTTCCCTTTGCAGTTCTGCCCAAGAAGGGGTGTATGCCAAACCTCCCCCCAAAGTTGTACATTCCCTTAAAGGGGTTCTCCAGGAACTAAGAAAATGAAAATACTTAAATATTAATTTATTATAAATATATTTCCAAATAACTTTTACTAGTTATAATGGCTCGTTTTGTCTGGGGAGCAATCATCAGGAAAAATAAAAAGGCTGCTGTCCTATTAGTACACACAAAACCTGTCCTAATCACACAGCAGGACAAGTTACTTCACAACACTGAGATAAAGAGCTGCCTCATCCTCTGCTCTGCTCTGCTTGTCAGGAATTATGATCTTCAGCTGAATCTCTGTAGGAATGGAGTTCATGAGGAGACATGAAGTACGGAGAGGAGGTTGGGGGTGATGAGCAGCACTTGTATGCAGTCTCCATTACCACAGTCTATCCTGCCCTTCCATTCTGTACCTCATGTCTCCTCATGAACTCCATTCCCACAGAGATTCAGCTGAAGATCTCATCACCTGTATTCAGGATCATAATACCTGACAAGTAGAGCAGAGGGGAGGATGAGGCAGCTCTTTCCCTCAGTGTTGCGACCAAAACTAGTTACCCCTTCTATGCTAGACCCCAAAGTTGGTGACTTTAACCCCTCTACTTCATTAAACTACCAGGGAAGGTTGAATAAGTAGAAAATATATATTTTCTGTTGTCTAAACCTCGGGTGCATCTTATAGTCTGAACAATACAGTATTCTGTGCGTGCGATGATGTAATACTATCACTATGGCTGGATTAAAACTATAACATTTTCTTCTTACAATATATATATATATATATATATATATATATATTGTCATTCCTCTTTTGTAGTAAGGTTTTGCTTTCTTCTTGTTAGAAAACACAGTGGAGAAAAGCCATATGTCTGTGACAGGTGTGGTCAGCGATTTGCACAGGCTAGCACCCTGACCTACCATGTCCGGCGACACACCGGAGAGAAACCGTATGTCTGTGACACCTGCGGAAAAGCATTTGCTGTCTCCAGTTCTCTGATTACTCATGCAAGGAAACATACAGGTAATCAACGTAGTATCAGTGTGTATCTGATCCTACAGTGGTGCTACAAGTGCAAGGTGGAGGGGGTAGTCCATATAAGTTATTAGATTTTCTAGTCCTCCATGTAGCAGGATACACATAAGATATATGTATGATAGCGTATAGTTATAGTGTAAGAGGTATAACCCCGACTACTATATTACATACTATCTGCAAGCTTCATTAGTCCCTTTTGTATTCATGTCATCTTCAATGTTCACTTATTTCTGACTATATACAATATCTAGGGGAGAAACCTTACATCTGTGGAGTTTGTGGAAAGAGTTTCATTTCTTCTGGAGAACTTAATAAGCACTTTCGATCTCATACAGGTAGGTCCCTGCTGAAAATAGTTTACTTTTCATAAAAATGTAAAAGTACATACGTCAGTATGTGCGACTTATGCAAGGGGTAGGGGACTGCAGCCCACCGGTGGACTCCCTTGTTGGCCAGTCCGAGCCCAGGCATAGAACTTTTCAGACACAAATGAATTTAAAAGGGTTTGCCGGGATTTCAGGATGGGTCATCAGTATCTGATTGCTGGTCGTCCGACACCTGGGACCCCTACCGTTCAGCTGTTTGAGAAGGCACTGGCCCTCGCAGTAGCGCCACAGCCCTCTTGCAGCTTTTCCTAGGCCATGGGATGTCATGTTGATCAGTCACATGTCCTAGGTGCAGCTCAGCCCCATTGAAGTGAATGTGGCTGAACTGCGATGCCAAGCACAGCCGCTATACAATGTACAGCCCTGTGCTTGGTGAGGAGAGAGAAGGTCTCTGCACTACTGCGAGCGCCGGTGCCTTCTCAAACAGCTGATCAGTGATCAACGATCCGTTAAAAAATACCCTTTAAAGGATAGGCATTTTATAAAACTTTTGACACATAAGTAGTGGGAGTCTTGGTGCTAAAACCCCCAACAGTTGCTAAAACAGAGGGGCTCATCTTAGTGCTGAGCCTCTTTGGCGTTAACCACCTCTCCTTACACAGCTGAGCAAGTAGTGTATGTATACATTTTATGGATCCATATACCCTACACTCAGCTCTCGGCGGAGAGCCAATCAAAGCTAAAGGAGTATGATGCTCAGTTGACAGATTCTGCAACTTCATTATAGAGATTCTTGGGGATCGCATAACCCTGACACCCACCAATGAAAACTTTTGACATGTCATTATGACATGTGAAACATTTTATGAAATGATAGTTACATTTTTAGCTGTAGAACCCTGGGCTTTTACTTGAATCCTTGTATGGGTTGGGGTAATTCGTTAGAAGAGAACGAACATTTAAAGCTACAGCTACAACTTTGTGTGTGATTAGACAGCATGCCATGCACCCTAAAATTCAAGGTGACCACAACTGAGTGCTTTGAAAGATGATATTATAATCAAGGGTATAGTTACAGGCTGTTGTGTATGGAGCATGACACTATACTTTATATTCTGAATACAGGAGAAAGGCCCTTTGTCTGTGAAGTTTGTGGAAACTCCTATACTGATGTAAAAAATTTGAAGAAGCACAAGCTGAAAATGCACAATGGTAAGTACAGATGTTCTGTTATTCACCCACACACACACAGAGCCAAGAGCTGCGTTCTGTAAATGTCAGAAGCAGCAGGACATCCAGCTATGTACAGGAGATATACGGACTCTGCAACAACAAAATGGTAGGAACATGTTTACTGAACAAAAGCTTTTTAATTTGCATTTTGGAAACAAATGAACAATAAAAAAAAAAACTTCAGCACAAAGGTGTTTGTGTAGAACGAAGTGGCACATACACATAAAGAATTTGTACCCAGAAATGTGCAGACAAGGACAGATCTCATTACATACACTTTTGGGTGTTAACATGAATCTTGTCATAATTGCCAATAAATAATGAATGTTTTATTTCCACTCGTATATACCGGAAAACTGATTATTTTTGGCGTTTCGGCTCAATAGAGTAAATTATGATTGACTTTTTGATAAATCCTTTTTTGCTAGAGTGATTACCCCAATGATAAGGTTTTCATTGCCTGGTCCTGTTCAAGACCGCATATACGAGGCGGCCAGGAAGGTAGCTACTGCGCATATGCGGTTATGCACACTCCTCCAATCCAGCCAACCAAGAGGCCGGCCCTTAATTATGCAGTCAGCAGACATGGACACCACTGACAACAAGTGTTCTTTGAGGAACTAGAATAGGAAGCATAGCCCGGAGAAGAGGCACTATTGAAACAGAGTATATTAGTAAGTGGGTTATTCTCAGCATAAATATCAATGTTGGAAGTGAGACAACCTCTTTTAAAGGGGTTGTCCGAGTTATTTTTTTGTTCTTTATATGTTTCTAACTTGTCAGGTATAACAACTTTCCCATATACTTTGTGTTTCTAAAGCTGCTGGTTTCTCAGAGTTGACTGAGGGTCACATGACCTGTGATGTCACCTTATCTCTCTGCTCTGTGATGTTTCGTGTACAAGCCTCAGAGTTCAGATAAGAGTCTGTACACGAGACGTCACTGGCCACGCCCCCTTTCTTTGCCGGGCTCCTGCTATCTTCTCTCTCCCTGGATTCCTTCAGATAAAACATTAACCCCTTCAGCCAGAACACACTGAGGGCTCAAGGCTTTACAACAAACAGTAGCTGCAGCAGTGAGAGGAGACAAATGCTGGGCAAGGAGCTATAGAGGAATTGTATTGTACAAGAACAGGTAGGGAGAATTTCCTGTGTGTATCAGCAGTGTCATTGTACAGCTGGGACTTGTAGTCCTACACATACAACATGTTGCTGAGTATCCCAGCAGGCAGACATGTCACTCAGCACTTGTATTCACTGCCTTTGCAGAGAAGGGGGGAGGGGCAGAGATTGTTATTACTGCAGGTAAACAAAGGCCAGAAGAGAACCAGGGAAATGAGGAAATATAGATTTTTTTTTGCCTAAAACTTGCTGAACTTAGTTATATATTGCTGCCCATCAGATTTACAGTGCTATATTTTTTTTTCCATAACTTGGACAACCCCTTTAAAGGTGTCCCCTGATTTGACCCTCATTGATCAGCTGTTATATGTTAGAGAACCAAAACAGTTGTTTATTTCTATATCAATACTAACAGTCATTACATGGGGTCCATTGAACTAGTCCCCTAGTGACTCAGTGAGTCACTCTTCCTATCCATTCTGGCTAATAGACTATCATCCTGAACAGAAGAACCTCTTTTAGGCTATGTTCACATCTGCTTCGGAGGCTCTGTCAGCCTCCTTAACATTTGATGGGAAGCACCAAAGACAGAGCCACTCTTCCTTTTAAAAAAAAAAAAAAAAAGACACCATGACAGACCCCACTGTAGGTCAAAAGAGTCCACTGGGCACTGTTGGTGTCTGTCATATGCCAAACGCAGCACTGCATCATGGTTTCCATTTAGAACAGAAACCACAACACAGATATGGATAGAGCCTTATTAAAGGGGTTGTCCGAGTTATTTTTTTGTTCTTTATATGTTTCTAACTTGTCAGGTATAACAACTTTCCCATATACTTTGTGTTTCCAAAGCTGCTGGTTTCTCAGAGTTGACTGAGGGTCACATGACCTGTGATGTCACCTTATCTCCCTGGTCTGTGATGTTTCGTTCACAAGCCTCAGAGTTCAGATAACAGTCTGTACACAAGACGTCACTGGCCACGCCCCCTTCCTTTGCCGGCTGCTATCTGCTCTCCCTGGTTTCCTTCAGATAAAACATTAACCCCTTCAGCCAGAACACACTGAGGGCTCAAGGCTTTAGAACAAACAGTAGCTGCAGCAGTGAGAGGAGACAAATGCTGGGCAAGGAGCTATAGAGGAATTGTATTGTACAAGAACAGGTAGGGAGAATTTCCTGTGTGTATCAGCATTGTCATTGTACAGCTGGGACTTGTAGTCCTGCACATACAACATGCTGCTGAGTATTCCAGCAGGCAGACATGTCATTCAGCACTTGTATTCATTCCCTTTGCAGAGAGGGGGGAGAAGGGGGAGGGGCTGAGATTGTTGTTATTGCATGTAAACAAAGACCAGAAGAGAACCAGGGAAATGAGGAAATATGGATTTTTTTTGCCTAAAACTTGCTGAACTTAGTTATATATTATTGCCCATCAGATTTACAGTGCTATATTTTTTTTTTCAGAACTCGGACAACCCCTTTAAGTCAGATTTTCTTAACACAGTGAGGAACATTTATCAATAATGGCGTGTTTACATTACAAATAAAAAATGGCGATATGTTTCACCTCATTTTTAAACTACCGCTACCATTTGTGCCTTTTAAGCCGAACATAAGTTGATAAATGAGGCGTAACATAGCCCCATCCACTTTGACATTCAGAATTTTCTTGCGTGTTTCATTCTGTCTGGCCTAAAATAAGGATAAAACATTTGATATATTTGGCAGAAATCAAAAGTCCATTATTTTTGGCATATTTTACACCATAATTCTGACGCAACGTGATTAGTAAATGTCCCCCAGTATGTGAAAATGGCGATTTAAACCAGACAGCCCCTTTAATGCATTGCAGGAAATGAAGAAACAGATGAAGCAGAACCTACTGACAGAAGCCTCAATGAGGAAGACACGGCAAAGAACAGTTCAGCTCCAGACTGTCTGGACTTGAAACCGTCTGAGTTGTTCTTACCTCTCACTCTCCATATTGGCCCAGAAGACCATCAGATGTTGCTGCCTGTATCAGACAATCAGTGTCTCTCTTCTGACTCTTTGTTGAGGACGTCGGTCAACAGCTATTCAGAGCCACAATTTATATTTTTACAGCAAATGTACTGACAGAGAACTGTCAGACAAAATACTCTTTCTAGCAAAAGCCATACAGAATTGCTGTACTGTAGGCCGAGCCTAAGCTGGAGTTTTAGAGCTGCACTTTTTGCTTTCTAGAGGAACATTTTATTTGATGTGATATACCATCAGTCCTATTTCTTGATAAAGAATTAATGTGGTAGAATGTTTGCAGAACTGGGTTTAGCTTAAAGGGGTCCTTTTACTAATACCTCTCGGCCTTACCTGTGGAGGCAAGACTGTCTCTGCATTACTCACCCTTCTGTTCCCCCGCCATCTCCGCTGCGCTCACGTGAACCCCTGAACTGGCTGCAGGCTCTTCCGCCAAGGTCCCGTCTGGATATGCTCTTGAGTTCTCCTGTTCAACTACATAATGTAAATGCTGCAGAACAGGAAGAGTCTGGTTGGGACCTCAGCGAAAGACCCTGCAGCCAGTCTAGGAGGTTACATGAGCCCAGCAGAGATGGTAGATTTGGCTGTGCAACAGAGGGGGGGAGTACTGCTGAAATTATCATGCTTCCACAGGTTAGAAGGCAGAGGGATTTTAGTAAAAGCCAGGGGACATAAAGACATAAATCTGAACCTTTGTCCTAGGTATCATGTATTGCAACACTGGAAGTAAAAGCAGCAGTTTCCCAGGCTGCCTACCATCAAGGACGTGGTGATAGGTAAAAATAAAATGCAAGGTTCCAGCATCAGGCCAGCATAAAACTTCCTTTATTAAATCAAAAGCTTCAGTAAAACTTGTATTGTAAACCTCTGCTCTTTCTGAGCTCAGCTGTACATGGGACAGTCTTATCAGTCACTGACAGCTATCTCTGTATACACACATAGAGAATGCACTTACTGATCACACCTCCCGTGTGTACAGCTATGAGTGACTGACAGCTATCTACAGGCTCAGACTGGCCCACAGGGTACAGGTGAATCCCCGAGTGGGCCCCTGAGCAAGGTGGGCCCCTAGTCTCCCACCCCCTGCACAAGTGGCACATAACACAGTAGACTTACTGCACTACGTACATATATTCAGTGTACATCACCTCAACCAGCCTATGTTCATATAAAAAACTTGATAGATTCTTAAAGAAACTCCCCAGTTTATTATTATAGACACGATCAGATAGCTGAGATGACTTCTAGATATAGGAAAGCTACCAGTATCCTCTTCTCCCCAGGACCTACCTTCTGAAAGTTGCTGCAGGGACCCCCATAGTAGTCAATCAGCTGGTAGCATATTGCTGCTGTGTGAGCAGGTAATATTTGATGTATGTATAGTGGGCCCCCAAAATAAATTTTACTGGTGGGCCCTAGGCACCTCAGTCCGACACTGGCCATCGAGGTATACACACTTGCACAGAGAACGTTATCAGTCATTGATGACACCTCCCCTGTGTAGAGATATCAGTGACTGACAGCTATCTCTGTATATACACTTACACAGAGAATGCTATCAATCACTGATAATACAGCACCATGTACAGCCATAAGTGACTGACAGCTATCTCAGTACACACACTTACACAGAGAATACTATCAATCACTAATAACACCTCCCTGTGTACATCTATCAGTGACTGACAGCTATCTATGTATACACACATACACAGAGAATGCCATGAATCACTGATAACACCTCCCCGTGTACAGCTATCAGTGACTGACAGCTATCTTTGTATACACACTTACACAGAGAATACTATCAATCACTGATAATACCTCCTGTGTACAGATATCAGTTACTGACAGCTATCTCTGTATACACACACTTATACAGAGAATGCCATGAATCACTGATAACACCTCCCCTGTGTACAGTTATCAGTGACTGACAGCTATCCCTGTATACACACTTACAAAGGAATACTATCAATCACTGATAACACCTCCCCGTGTACAGCTATCAGTGACTGACAGCTATCTCTGTATACACACTTACACAGAGAATGTTATCAATCACTGATAACACCTCCCTGTGTACATCTATCAGTGACTGACAGCTATCTTTGTATACACACTTATTACTATCAATCACTGATAACACCTCCCCATGTACAGCTATCAGTGACTGACAGCTATCTCTATATATATACACACTTACACAGAGAATGCTATGAATCACTGATAATACCTCCTGTGTACAGATATCAGTTACTGACAGCTATCTCTGTATACACACTTATACAGAGAATGCCATGAATCACTGATAACACCTCCCCTGTGTACAGTTATCAGTGACTGACAGCTATCCCTGTATACACACTTACACAGAGGATACTATCAATCACTGATAACACCTCCCCGTGTACATCTATCAGTGACTGACAGCTATCTCTGTATACACACTTACACAGAGAATACTATCAATCACTGATAATACCTCCTGTGTACAGATATCAGTTACTGACAGCTATCTCTGTATACACACTTACACAGAGAATACTATCAATCACTGATAACACCTTCCTGTGTACAGATATCAGTTACTGACAGCTATCTCTGTATACACACTTACACAGAGAATACTATCAATCTCTGATAAGACAGCTCTCATGTACAACTGAGCTCATAGAGAGCATAGATTTAAATGTATAAATGACAAGTTTTACTGACTCTTTTCCCACAAAACTACAGTATATAAAAGTGACGGGGGAAAAAAAGGGTGAATATTACTGTTATTTTATCATATATGCTACTGCCCGGGTTTAACTTAAACTGCTTTCACAGATTTGTAGTTTGGTTCAGTGTATCAGTGCAGGTACAAGCTCTCGGCACTGATCTTGTGCTTACCTTCTGCTATAAGAAACTTCTCCATGTGTTTTCACCCTTTAACAGTTGCCATTCACTGAGAGAATGTAATGATCTTACCTGGCAAGGA
The DNA here is from genome assembly GCA_900303285.1 of Rhinella marina. Classification (NCBI taxonomy): domain Eukaryota; kingdom Metazoa; phylum Chordata; class Amphibia; order Anura; family Bufonidae; genus Rhinella; species Rhinella marina. The sequence goes on from ONZH01022483.1 coordinate 33,823, forward strand.
ATTGAACTACAAATTCTATTAGTAAGTTGCAGAACTACTCAGTCATTATAAGACTTTGTCTCACAAAGTCAGACCCTTTTTAAAAAGATGTTGGAGAAACCATGTCTGCCTATACATATGTAAAATGACATTAATGTGTAGTGGGAGCTCTATGATGTCATATGCCATGTTGTCAATATGGGACAATCACTTTCAGCTTTTTGAAATATGTCAGTAGTTTACAAGCACTCTAACCCACCCACATATCTTATTTAGATCACCCAGTTCCAGAGATTGGGGGTTGTTGGCCTGGATTAACATTTCTGCTCAGCTTTGGCAGCAGGTGAATCATCTGATGTGCTGCTGTCTCAGCCCTGTAGTCTGTATAAGGAATAAAAACGTAGGCACTATTGTGAGCCCTCTTTCATACCTTATTCAGATTACAGGCTGATTCCTTGGGCATGGAGCTTGTATAAAAAAAAATACTCATGCATTTTTTATTTTCTTTTATGTTTGTTAATTTATGTTGCTCTATTATATGTATATAGATGCTGGAGAAATTCTGAGGGTAATGTGACTTTTCATGAAAACAGTCAGGGTGTTTTATGTCTAGGTCATCTTGGTTGTTCTGGCTTGTTTTTAGCACACTCTTTTGCACTATTATGTGGCAGGTCTACACCCTCTGCACTCAATCTGAAAAAGTCCCATCAGACAGTGGCCACATACCAGAATGCATACTTGCATTAAATTGAAGACATGTTCCCATATATATTTAGTAGATGGTCATGAGTTAAAGGGGTATTCTCATCTTAGACAATGGGGGCATATCGCTAGGATATGCCCCCATTGTCTTATAGGTGCGGGTCCCACCGCTGGGACCCGCACCTATATCCAGAACGGAGCGGGGAGCGCTGCGCCTGGAGGACCCCAGGTTTCCGGGGGTCCGGCCACCACCAGGCGCAGCTCCCCGTGCCGCTCATAGAAATGAATGGGAGCCGGGCCGTGCATGCGCGGTGCGCTCCCATTCATTTCTATGGAGCCGATGGCGGCCCCATAGAAATGAATGGAGGGCGGCTGCGCATGCGCAGTGCGCCCTCATTCAGTTCGGGGGCTCCGTTCTGGAAATAGGTGCGGGTCCCAGCGGTGGGACCCGCGCCTATAAGACAATGGGGGCATATCCTAGCGATATGCCCCCATTGTCTAAGATGAGAATAACCCTTTAAGGTGCTCATACTGAGCATTTGGCTGACGGCTATCTCTCCCAACTCCTCCTTGCACTTGTATGCTTGGTTCAACCGAGCATGTATCTGTTTTCAGTAGGGAAAGCCCATGTCAAACACCTATAGTGGCGGCGTCTCTCAATGCAGAATGAAAGGATGGGGCCCGAACCTTCTGTCCCTCGGCATCATCTGTCATGAAACAGTCCCGAGCTCCTCATACATGTCAGACTATCAGCTGGTCCCAGTGAAAATGGCATGTTCAATAGTATAACTTGTACGGGGGCCTTTATCTCCAGATCCAGGTTATTTTAGTAGCATATGCTAGTAATCTTACATGTATGACCACATCTGTAGGTAAATATCTCTTGCCTGGAGCCAGCTTAACGTAAACGGAATCCGTCCACTCCGAAACTCAGCGTCACTTACACCACACACCGCTTACTCTAGTTTGGGGGGGGTTCGAAGCTGAACGATTCCCTTTAAGCTAGCCATACACAGGAGTGAGCTGTCATCTGAACTCTCATTCAGGCGGCAGTCATTTCTCCCGATCCTCTCATATATGCATGCTTGGCTTGGGAGAAGAAATGGAGAGGAGAAACCAGAGGCGAACTGGGAACTTAAAGGGTCCCTGGAAAAATACTAACAGTGGCTCCATTTTGTAGTTGGGTCCAAATTGATAGAAGGCAGGGCCAGCAATACCATATTGTGGCACATTATACCACCCCAACAGAGCTAAATTCAACAGTCCATCCCAAAGCAGCACAAAATACATCCCCAATAACTTCTGGCTGGCCGTGAGGAGGTCCATCGGGAAATTTCCCTGTAAGGTGGTGTAAGATGGCCAATCCGCCCCTGGGAGAAACTAAACTCCTCTGGCAGCATTGTATATGGCCAGCTTTAGGTTTGAAGCCATGTATGAGAAAATAGTAGATATAGGTGACTTCATTTTAGGTTTTCCTTCTGGCTAGGCAAACAGAATTACATTAAAGCAGTGGTAGCAGTAGAGTTAACACTGATCACCTATACTTCAGATGCTCCCCTGCCTCTTGCAGCTCTATAGGTAGTTGATATTTAGCCTATTTTTCACTGTATATGTAGATGTCCTCTAGTATGCCTTCACACTCTCCATTCAGGTAGTAGACCCAGAACTTTTAAGTCATGGGTATAGGTTTCCCTGTATACAAAGCATGCAGCATATAACGAGGAACCTGCTGCCTGGTATACATGGATTTACCCATGTTACATACAATAATGGGGGAAATTTATCATTCCCTCTGCAGCAGAAAACTGCCACCAAAAAGTCACTGTAGTTAGACAAAATTTTGTAACGTTTTGGGGGTTTTAGGCACATTACTCACTTCCCAAAGACCAAAGCAGTGAGTGGTGTGTGGCCGGTGTAGGCGGCCTGTCATATTTATTGTAATCTGGCATAGATTATAGCGGACATGTACACTGGCTTCCTTTCTGATGTAGATCTCTGCTTTGGTGCACGGACCATGCACTTCTTAATAATTGTGGAGATGGGAGAGATTATGACCGGTGTATAAAAAAGTGGTCGTCTTAATAAATCTCTCCTCGTCTGTTTAATTACTGACAATAGCAAAATCCTGTCTCTCTAGACATAGTAGTCAGCACAGCTTTCCCTGGGATCATTCTAGTGCCTTACTATTCGGTTTGATAATCCTATTAGGGCTGTACTATAAGACACGTAACTGTACAGATTCTTGACTGCGCATTGTCATCTTCTCATGATTTAGTGTTAGTGCGTTTTCTTTTTAGTAAATCCTGTGCAATACATTCTAACACTAAAAGGAATGATGTGCTTTCCAAGCCCACCAGACCTACACATCTGCTTATGTTAGCTGCATTTTTATTGTTTTAAATAAAGGTGCATTTTTTAAATCCTGTAATGTTCCCTGTTTCTGTACCATCTTGTGATATATGTTAGGAATACTTTAGCATAAAATATGGCAAGGAGCTTACCTGTACTTGTGTGATTCCGATATTTTCTTTCATGGATGACACCATTAACTTTATACGTACTAATTCTTGAGCATGACAACTTGAATTGTCTTGTAGGCTACTTTCTCATCTGTACTTTCCCTTTCCGCTATTGAGATCCGTCATAGGATCGGATCACATAGCAGAGGAAAATGCTACATTTTTTCCCCCCATTCATTGTCAATGGGGACAAAACTGAACTGAAGGGAACGGAGTGCACCACAATGCATTCTGTTCCGTTTCATTGCGTTCTGACGACGCACACAAAAGCGCAGCAAGCAGTGTTCTTGAGTGCGTCCTGGGATGTGGAGCAAGACGGATCCGTCATGACTCACAATGTAAGTCAATACAGAAGGATCAGTTTTCTCTGACCCAAAAGAAAACAGATCCGTCCCCCATTGACTTACAATGGTTTTAGAGACAAATCCATCATGGCTATTTTTAGTTATAATACAACCGGATCCCTTCATAACGGATGCAGACGGTTGTATTATTGTGCTGATCCATGACGCAAAAACACAGATGTGAAAGTAGCCTTATGTACTTTTTTTTATCTCTGTTTGCGAGATTAATGTAATATAAATAAATTCTGGGAGGAGATTTACTGCATTCCACAAAAAATGACTTTCTATCTGTATATAAATCTAAAATGTTATAATATGGTCATCTGCCCACCAGATATTTCATAGTGGAGGGTACTGCCCTTTAAACTCCCTCATCAATACATCTGTGAAGACTGCACATTGTGTTGTCCTGTACTGCATATGAAGAAACAGGAAGAGACATTAGAATGCATTCAGTGTAATGCTTATGTACCCACCTTGCCATGCCGTGCATGTGCCATACCATATGTGTTCTCATATCTGGCTAGGATGCTTCTAGGCTGCAGACAGTCTCAAGCGGACATTAAGAAGGCAGGGGAAATGGATGTATTCACTGATTAGTAATTTACCCTTGTGCACACTGCTATTTCGGTATTTCGATCCGCAATAAAACGGATCTGCAGAAAATGGACACCTACCATGTGAGTTGCATACTTTTCTCACTTCTATCAATAGAAAGGGTTATCTTCTGCTATACAGACAAGATCAGGAAATGTTCTAGAATTTGCGGAATGGAAAAATGGATCCACAAAAATCACTGATGTGTCCATGTCCCCATAGAAATGAATGGGCCAGTGTGCTATCCGCAAAAAATACAGATAGCACACGAATGAAAAATGTGGTTTTGTTAACGAAGCCCAATAGCCTTGTTGTGGCTGGCATAAAAATGACTATAACTGCAAATGTTTTCAGAACACTATTTTTGAGCATATATCCATTTTTACCACTTGAAAACCTCCAAAAATGACCTAGAAATGTAATATTTATGTTTCGCCATATGAATAGTGAACATACATTACCAGAGAAACTCAACAATCATTTTATTCCAGTTTGCTCATGGTTATATCAATTGACTATCCTTGCAAAGTAAGTTCTCTTCATTTTGGCGTTCAAGATGTTTGATCATTTATTATCGTCAGACTGGAGTTGCATACAGGATCATCTATAACGCCGTAAGTTGGAGTCCAGTAATAATGCTTCTTGAGGCCATGAAAGAGTTCTGCAAGGTAGACACGACCATCAACCATATACGGCCGTACATCTGTTGAGGAGGTATTTAGCCGACCACTCAAGAGAAGCTCTGAAAATGCCTGAAATGATACACATAGGTTAACTGGGTTTTATAGGCATCAGAGCTGTATCTTAAAGAGGACCTTTCACCACTCCTGACATGCCTGTTTTAATAGCTCTATGCATTCCCCATGTAATAACAATTCTGGAACATCTATTCTTATGGCTCTATGATGTGTCATTCCTTTATTATTTGCACTAGAAGTTATAAATGAATTGCTATTTGTCTTCAGTAAGGGAACAGAGGGGAGGTGACAAGTTGGGGCTGTGTACCTGCACAGTCTGAACATGACAGCACTGATTGGCTAGAGTCAGTCTGTGCAGGTACACACCCCCAACTGGTTACCTCCCCTCTGTTCCTTTACTGAAGGCAAATAGCAATTTATTCATAACTTCTAGTAGAAATAATAAAGGAATGGCACAACATAGAGCCATAAGAATAGATGTTCCAGAATTGTTATTACATGGGGAATGCATGAAGCTATTAAAACAGACATGTCAGGAGAGGTGAAAGGTCCTCTTTAAAGGGGTTCTCCGGGAATTGGCTGCCTCATCCTCCTCTCTGCTCTGCTTGTCAGGGATTATGATCCTGAATACAGTTTAATATGATCTTCAGCTGAATCTCTGTAAGAATGGAGTTCATGAGGAAACATGAAGTACAGGGAGGATGTACAGGACAGATTGTGGTAATGGAGACTGCATACAAGAGCTGCTGCTCATTATCTACAACCCCACTATCCTCTCTGTACTTCATGTCTCTTAATGAACTCCATCTTACAGAGATTCAGCTGAAGATCATATTAAACTCTTTTCAGGATCATAATACCTAACAAGTAAGATAGGAAGATGGCGCAGCTCTTTAATTTGTCCTCCTGTGTAATTAGGACAGGTTTTGTGTGGACTAATAGGATGGCAGCCATTTTATTTTTCCTAAGGATTGTTCTTTAGACAAAACGAACCATTATAACTAATGAAAGGTATTTGGTAATATATTTATAATAAAGTAAGATTCAAGTATTTTCATTTTCTTAATTCTTGGAGAACCCCTTTAACTAACTGTTCATAAAATGGAAAACTTACTAATATGCTTAATGGAATCACTCACTACGCAGTAGTGCATGGTCTAAAGAGTCTGTTCATGCAGTATACTGTAAAGTGAAATGAAGCTCCTTCAGGGTATCAGAAGGTTGGTGCTTCAAGACCAAAACATAATGGCCATATATTAAAGAATCAGAAATGAGCCAGTTTGGGAATTACCGTATTTTTCGCCCCATAAGACCCAAAAGTGGGGGAAAAATGCCCCAGCGTCTTATGGGGGGAATACTAATGAGCGCTTCCATTAAGGAAGCACTCATTAGCACCGGAGGACCAGGAAGCGGTGAAGGCTCTGTACTCACCGCTTCCTAGTCTTCGACTGTGCAGTGCTTGCGCACAGCGTGAGGGCGCTCTGTGACCTCACGCTGTGCGCGCCGGTTCACAGCACAGCCAGTGGCAAGATGAAAAGGATCGCACTGGAGGAGAGGAGTGGTGGCGTCCGAAGCAGGAGAGGTAAGTGTTTTTTTTTTTATTTTATTACATATGAGGTTGATGGGGGCTGATACAACTTGGCTGAGAGGCAATGGGGCTGATAAGAGGGGCTGAGAGGCAATGGGGGCTGATATGAGGCATATGAGGTCTGATGAGAGGCAATGGGCTCTTATCTGAGGTCTGATTGGGGGTCATTCACATTGAGGTCTGATCTGAGGTCTTATTGGGGTCTTATTAACATTGGGGGTCTGATTGGTGATCTGACCAGAGGTGTGATGAAAAATATTTTTTTCTTACTGTCCTCCTCTAAAACCTAGATGCGTCTTATAGGGCAAAAAAATACGGTATTCCTTTTTTAATTTAAGAGACACTGGCATTTTTCTATTGTTACAATAAGATGGGAAGACATATTAGTTGTCATTTCACTTTTACATTAGCTGCTGATGTCATTGATAATCTCTGTGCACTGGAATGAAGCACTGCTGGAGTCATACATTAGTACTAAAAACAAAGGGCATGTACAGCAGACGAGCACAGGAAAATGAAAGTATTCAGTATTAGTTCACTGAATAAAAATAGAGCAGAGAATTTATATTCCTTGTAGTTTCAATCAAGAGCTTGTCAGCGAACTGTAGAGGGCAGGGAGTCTCTAATGCTTAGCACACACAGCTACTGTCTAGTATATACTGTATGTTCAGGGCATATATCCCCAAGGAAGGCTTGTAACCAATGCTATACAATGGCATCTGTTACCCAATGGACTCAAATTAAAAAAAAAAAACGTATATAAAGAGTGTTCTACATTTTTGTTTTTGTGCGGGCAGTCTGCGCTTTCCTCTACAAAAACGGTATTCCGGCACATGCTTGCCAGATGGAGGCCAATGGGACACTAGACAGTCCCTTATTAAAAGGTAGGCAGTTCTAATTGTGTTGCCCATTAAAAACAATTCTGGAGTGTCTATTCTTGTCTTGTCGTCTATGACTATGCTGTGCAATTACTCTATTATTCCTATTAGAATTTTATGAATGAATTGGCAGTAGTCTGCAATAAAGGGCCAACTTGGGATCAGTACAATAAAACTTGAAACATAGGATATATAGAGTGGAAGTGAAAAGTTTTTCGTTAAAGAGGACTTGTCACCAATCCTGACATGTCTATTCTGCTAACGAAAAACTTTTTCAACACTTTAATTCCACTCTATATATTCTATGTTTCAAGTTTTATTGATTAATGACTTCAGTCCACTCATGATGCTTTCCTCCCCTTATACATATATTTATGCCTGCATTCACATGTCAGTGTTCGGTCAGTGATTTCCATCAGTGATTGTGAGACTATATCAGGAGCGGCTCTAAACGTAGAACAGGAGCAGATCTTTCCATTATATCTTATGTCTGTGGAGTCTCCAATCCTGGTTTTGGCTCACAATCACTGATGGAAATCACTGACCAAACACTGACGTGTGAATGAGGCTTTATTCAGTAGGGTTGGATCAGATACCAAACCCAGACTTTATATGAAGTCTTTTTTTCTGGATCTTCTCAGTGGCTGTAATAAAGTGTTACTTTCTTAAAGGGGTTGTCCAAGTTATGGAAAAAAAAAATATAGCACTGTAAATCTGATGGGTAGCAATATATAACTAAGTTCAGCAAGTTTTAGGCAAAAAAAATCTATATTTCCTCATTTCCCTGGTTCTCTTCTGGCCTTTATTTACATGCAGTAATAACAATCTCTGCCCCTCCCCCCTCCTCTGCAAAGGCAGTGAATACAAGTGCTGAGTGACATGTCTGCCTGCTGGGATACTCAGCAGCATGTTGTTTGTGTAGGACTACAAGTCCCAGCTGTACAATGATACTGCTGATACACACAGGAAATTCTCCCTACCTGTTCTTGTACAATTCCTCTATAGCTCCTTGCCCAGCATTTGTCTCCTCTCACTGCTGCAGCTACTGTTTGTTGTAAAGCCTTGAGCCCTCAGTGTGTTCTGGCTGAAGGGGTTAATGTTTTATCTGAAGGAATCCAGGGAGAGAGCAGATAGCAGGAGCCCGGCAAAGAAAGGGGGCGTGGCCAGTGACGTCTCGTGTACAGACTGTTATCTGAACTCTGAGGCTTGTACACGAAACATCACAGACCAGGGAGATAAGCTGACATCACAGGTCATGTGACCCTTAGTCAACTCTGAGAAACCAGCAGCTTTAGAAACACAAAGTATATGGGAAAGTTGTTATACCTGACAAGTTAGAAACATATAAAGAACAAAAAAATAACTCGGACAACCCCTTTAAGGCTCTCAAATAGTTTATCAATATACAAAATGTTAGAAGTAACCAAAATGCAAATAGTGCATATACCGTAGAGGCCTCTTCATCCAGTACATTCCCCCAAATGTAGATGTATTGCAGTCCTCGGTTTAGTTTAATTGCAGCTGCCAGGGCCTTGAGACCTTGTCCAGTGATATTGTTACTTACAATTGCTAACCTAGTAGTTAAAACAAAGAATAATGTCAAGACAAATCTAAAAAAAAGGTATCAAACTATACTGTACCTCCACTTTTATATAATGTTATGTACATTATATCAATTATATCCATTGATTAGCAATAATCGTTACACATTCAAAGCAGCTTCCTGATTAGTTGCTATGGCCCCCCAATGAGTGGCTGGTCATGGAGGACCAGGATTGCCAATCGTCCGTAAATTTACAGCGCGCAAGTCAAGCGAGCAGATCAGCAGCATGGATTACCTGAGGTACTGGGGCCATGGGGAGGACTGGAGGAGAGCACAGAGGACGAGTACGAGCCTGCTAGAGCGGAGGGAGGAGGGACTAGGGGGGGAGGTGTTGAGTCACTTTCCACTAACCACCAATGAAACTTCAGCTTATTCCCGTGCGGGCAGATGGCTGGACTGGAGGCCATTTTAGGTGCAGCAGTGTCTCACATCACAGGAGCCAGGAGAAGGTGGCAGCAGTGCATTTGGCACAACAACATACTGTGAGTGAGGCTGTTCTCAGGCAGGGTTAGTAGGGTATATTTTTAGTGGTATAGCTAATTTATAGTGTACTAATTGGAGGCTGGACTACGTTTCACTGATGACTAATAGGAGATTCTTTGGAAATCAATTTTCAGCTGAGCAACGTCAGTGAAATACGGATGCCACACGGATGGTAAAAACGAACACACGGACCAACTACGGATCCTTCACGGACAGTTCACGGATGAAACACGTACGCTTTTTTTCACGGATGTGTCACTGACACGGAAATGTGGACGAGGCCTAACTCTGTTATTAATAGCCTATCATAGTTATTATGTTTATTAATGACCCCCTTACTGCTGAATTCCTACTTGTAATTAGCCTCTAGGAGCAATAGCAGAGTTAGGCCTCGTCCACATTTCCGTGTCAGTGACACAGCCGTGAAAAAAAGCCTTAGCCTAGCCTAACTCTGCTATTAATGCTCCTACAGGCTAATTTACATATTCCAAAAGTAGGAATTCAGCAGTAAGGGGGCCAATGACCATCAATAAATATAACAGCAGAGTTAGGGTCTGCTCTTGCTGACATTAGCAGTACATCGCTAATGTTATGTAAGCAGGTCTAAGAGGGTTAATTCTGGTGACAGAAACCCTTTAATAGCACTGTACTGTATTTAGTTTAGTCTACTTTCAAAGTTTCGCACTTGGCAGGGGTGCAGCAGACCAGCAGGCTGCTGTGGCCCTCAAGCTGTTGTAAAACTACAACTCCCTCTCCCAGACTCCCACCATGCCCTTCTGTAGGCTGATAGCCTGAAGGCTGTTCAGGAATGATGGGAGTTGTAATTTTGCAACAGCAGGAGGGCCGCAGGTTGAGCATCCCTGGCCTGGAATAATAGGACATGTTCTCTAATTTGCAGCACGGATGTGGACAGCATACTACTATTGATAGCTGTGTGGCCATACTGCAGTGAAGGTATAGAAGAAAGCGAACAACGTTTTTATAAACGTTTTTTCAATTCCTGACCTCTTTTGACTCATGTTATGAGCTGTTACTTATGCTTTTTATCACTTACTAGTGATTTTGTGGTGTGTCCGTAAAAAAATTTGTCTGTCCGTAAATTTTAGCTTAGTTGTCCAGAAATTTCAGAACTGGAGGTTGGCAACCCTGTGGAGGACATGCCGGTAAATATGTTCAGCGACGTCATGCACAGTGGGATCCCTCTTAGGAATGTCTGCCTGCTACTGTTGGCGAGCAGCACAATATTTTCTTCAACCTATCATTACACATTATGTAGGAAGTCCCAGGAATGAGTGAAAAGATCAAAATATAGACACTTAACAAAATATAGGTCCCATGTGAAAAAAAGGGTGCTTTAATAAGTCCGTCTGTATGGAAGTATGTTCCAGATGAAATATGAAATGTAATACTAACGCTTTGAGACGGCTATTATATGAATGAATGGCTTCAGCGAGGTAGATTGCACCTTCATCTTCCATTCTGTTTGATGTCAGGTCCAAGATCTCCAGTGTTGTATTCTTCTTCAGTAATTCTGCCAAACACTTGACACCATCACGGGTTATTTTATTGCTGAAAAGGTAAAAAAAAAGCATATTTACTCAGTAGGGCAGATGGGAGGGGTTGTAGAATGTTTACTGCAAAGAACCCAGGACACTTCACTGTTAAGGACCGCCCAGAGGACACCTGGCATTGCAATTTGTGACAGATTAAGACCTTTTTTTCAGCCATGCTTGTACTTAGTTGACCAGGAAACTACTTTAAACACGTGTATGTGGGTGTTGTATCTAGTGCTGTCAGCAGTTTTGTAGGCTCAAAACTGCTGACAGATTCCCTCAATGCAATATCACATACATATAGCATTGAGGGATGTATGGAGAGAGCTCATTTGCTGGTAGGTGCCAGCTGTATAATCCAGCAGGCACCCGCTGGCAGTGTCTAGGATCGGCGATGATGCCGATCCTGGTCATTTAAACCCTCAGACACTGCCCAATAAAAACTACAGTTCGCCCCTTCAAAAAAACAAGCCCCCCCTGTAAAAAAAATAAATAATGGTGTCAAAAAATGAGGCTTCATGTGGCTATTTGAACAAACATTTAAAAAAGTTGTGGCTTTTGGTAGGTAGAAAAGAAAATTGAAAATGCAAAACCAAAAAATGGGCTTTATTTTTTTATTTTTGTAATGTGTAGGGGCAGTGATACTGATTGTTTTTGTAATATACTTTATTTACAGAAATTATACATTTCTACTAGAAAAATAGCTTTAAAGTGGCCCATTTTCAGCCTTAGCAACGCTCCTCTGTCTCCTGTTTACATAACTGTGGAGACTTGCTCAATACTGACTGTGCTATGTAAACAGAAGACAGAGGAGCGTTGCTAAGGCTCAAAATGGGCCATTTAGAGCTATTTTTCTAGTAGAAATGTATGATTTCAGTAATTAAAGTATATTAGAAAAATGGTCAGTATCACTGCCCCTAAACATTACACAAATAAAAAAGAGGACTTACCCTAGTAAAGACTGCTAGTAAGGCCTTTTGCTGTGATAATCACAAAAAACGCTGCAATACTACAACAACCAGTGTAAGTGACACATATGGTCACAGCCTAAGGGCTCATGCACACAAACGTTGTTTGGTTCTGCATCTAAGCCGCATTTTTTGCAGAACAGATCCGGACCCATTCACTTCAATTGGGCTGCAAAAGATGCGGACAACACTCTGTGCGCTGTCCGCATCTGTTGCACCGTTCCGTGGAGCAGCAAAAAAATAGAACATGTCCTATTCTTGTCCATTTTGCTAACAAGAATAGGCATTTCCATTATGGGTGACCCGTTCCATTCTGCAAATTGTGGAACGAACACGGGTGGCATCAGTGTTTTGCAGATCCCAAAACACGTGCAGTCGTGTGCATGAGCCCTAAAGGTGGGTTTCAACAGGCCAATGGAGTGGCTGATTGTCTGGAAGGAAGGGTTCCTTCCCGAAAACAGCTGCTCCCTCAGTGAAGGAGACTGTTTACATGCAGTGATCTCTTTCACGGTAGGGGGACGAGGGATCACTACAGAATTATTGTTTCTGGGCAGATCGCTGTTTAGGCAGCACGATCTGCTGCCCAGAAACAATGATTGGTGGTGCCTGCACGAATGACAGGATCACACAATGAACAAGCATTTTGCTTGTTCATCAGGTGATCAGCGGCACATTAAGATGGCCAGATTTTCAGGAACGAGCGTTCCCAATAATGTGGACGATTACTGGTTCATCTAAATCCAGTCTTGCAGACAAGCGTTAGACACGGACGTCTCCCGCATCGTGAGCCCTGGCTTGAACTCCCGGCACTGAACAGGGTTACATAGCATTATACTGATTTATGATGCTATGTAACCCTTAGAAGTCTGGAATGTATTGGATAACACTGACAACATTATGTTAGTGTTATCCAACACATTCTAGAACTGTAAGGGTTACATAGCATCATAAATTAGTATAATACTATGTAACCCCGTTCAGTGCCAAGCCAAGGCCCGCGATGCGCGGAGACGTCCGTGTCTAACGCTCGTCTGCAAGGGCCCTAATTCAGACAGTGTTTCCTCAGTGATTTCAATCAGTGATTATGTACCAAAGTCAGACATGGAGGCTACACAGAGATGAGGTATAATGGAAATGTGTGTGTGGTGTGTGACCTGCGCCTAGTTTTTGCTCACAATCACTGATGGAAAACAATGACCGAACACTGATGTGTGAATAAGGCCTAAAACTGTGTAATCGTACACTAGAAAGCATGGGGCACAAAGAATATACAGCTGATGAATATCGCATTAAACCTCACCAGCTCAGATCAAGATATTTTAGAGTTTGGTTTTCATCTAAGGCTTCACAAAGACGCTCAACTCCAGAATCGGTCATGTCATGTTTTGAGAGATGGATCTCCTGCAGAGTATTGTTCACCTTTAACATCAGAGCTAAGTGAATACTGGTATCCTCCTGGAAAAGAAGAAATAGGGGTATGTAGATGTGTACAATAAAATTCACTAAGCACCTTTCACTCTGACTAAACTAAGTACCTACCTGTAAAACATAGAATAAAGGGCGGTTTAAATTTATTGCTCTTATCGAATTGTTTTGCTTCAGGACTGTGGCAAATGCTACCAAGCATTGTATACCCTGTAAAGATAAATGACATAAAATCATTAAAGGGTAACCTAAACTTTCAGCTACATTTTGTTAAAACCTATTGTAAATGTGATAAAAAGAATATTTCTAATATATGTATTTATTTTTTTACTCCAGAAGTGTACAGGAGTACAGATTTCCCTTGGGCCGCACTGAATGCGTACAGGCCGAAGCATCGCTGCTCCTGTCTGTACCAGCTGCGCTCTCTTAAAACCTGACATAGGTGGGCTATGTCAGGCTTTAGAAGAGGGGCCACATGCAGGAGGAATGATGTGCTATGTGTGCTCCTGCCCTGCACTCGCTCTGCTCTGCTAATAGCCTGTATACCACATCGGTGCAGGCACATCGGTATAGCACATCTATGGCAGGCTTTAGGAGAGCGGAGCTGGTACAGGCAGGAAGAGCAATGCTCCAGCCTATACAGTGCTCAGTGCGGCCCTGCAGTGGAATCCATACACCAGTAACACTCCAAAGACCTATAGGCACCTAAACTATGCCTGCCTATTTTACTAGTAAAAGTAAATTAGAAATATTCTTTTTATCACATATACGATCTGTTTTAATAAAGTGTAGCTGAATGTTTACAACAGCTTGTTCTTAAAGAACATGTAAACAGGAAAAGACTGCTTGAAAGGAACACTTCCTTATTTTAAATTCTATATTCTTTTTTTTCTTTTAAATTTTTTGACTGCTTTTCTTTTTCATTTCAGCAGTACTATACCACTGACAATGAAGAACAAAATTTTGCCCTTCTGTAGAAATGATAAGACCTCATAAAGATAGGTAATCCAATGTCAGTTTACTGCTGCTGTGAGGAGATGTCATCTGAAGGGTAATCCTCATTATAAGAGTAGGTATAGAATTGGGATGATGACTCTGTTGTTCTCTTGATAGGTCTAGATGCCCAAGAAAGAGCATTGCATTAATCACTGTAAAATCTGATGATCTAATTAAGTCACTACAGGGGTTCCCTGGTTGAAGTGAATGGTCTGACTGAAAGAGTTAACAGTGCAAAAAATCAAAACAAAGAGGAAGTTAAAGAGGTTTTGTTATCACAGACAATGGGGGCATATCGCTAGGATATGCCCTCATTGTCTGATAGGTGCGGGTCCCATAGGTGCAACTACACGGAGAATGCAGCAGGGAAAGTTGTGGAGGGTGCCCTGCACATTTCTATGGGGCTATCGAAAATAGCCGAGCGCTGGCTCGGTTATTTCCGTCGGCCCCATAGAAATGAATGGGAGCGGGGGCCGCACATGCACGGTGCGCTCCCATTCATTTCTATGGGAGCAGTGGGGAGCAGCGCTTGGTGGTGGCCGGACCCCAGGAAATCCGGGTCCTCTAGCCACAACTCTCCCCGCTCTGTTCCCGTTGTAGAGGTGGGACCCGCACCTATCAGACAATGGGGGCATATCCTAGCGATATGCCCCCATTGTCTGAGATGGGACAACCCCTTAAAAGAACCAGGACAGGAACTTAAAGGGGTTGTCCGAGTTATTTTTTTGTTCTTTATATGTTTCTAACTTGTCAGGTATAACAACTTTCCCATATACTTTGTGTTTTTAAAGCTGCTGGTTTCTCAGAGTTGACTGAGGGTCACATGACCTGTGATGTCAGCTTATCTCCCTGGTCTGTGATGTTTCGTGCACAAGCCTCAGAGTTCAGATAACAGTCTGTACACGAGACGTCACTGGCCACGCCCCCTTTCTTTGCAGGGCTCCTGTTATCTGCTCTCTCCCTGGATTCCTTCAGATAAAACATTAACCCCTTCAGCCAGAACACACTGAGGGCTCAAGGCTTTACAACAAATAGTAGCTGCAGCAGTGAGAGGAGACAAATGCTGGGCAAGGAGCTATAGAGGAATTGTACAAGAACAGGTAGGGAGAATTTCCTGTGTGTATCAGCAGTGTCATTGTACAGCTGGGACTTGTAGTCCTACACAAACAACATGCTGCTGAGTATCCCAGCAGGCAGACATGTACTCACAGCACTTATATTCACTGCCTTTGCAGAGGGCGCAGTGGGGAAACGTCATAGCAGCGCGCAGGAGGCGCGTGAAGACATGCTGCCGGCGTCCCTGCCTGGAGTATGTGAGTATGTATGTATATGTATGTATGTATGTCTGTATGTCTTTCTGTATTTCTGTGTAGCCGGATCCGGAATGACCCCTCATTGGAAATCAATGGAGGACAGATCCGGATTACTGGTGTGTCCACACCAAACGGATCCGTCCCCATTGACTTGCATTGGGGGTCATTCCGGATCCGTCTTGGTGCAGATGCCTGGACCGGAGAGCAAACCGCAGCATGCTGCGGTTTGTTCTCCGGTCTGAAGACGGAGCGGAATGCTTTCAGGAGCATTCTGTTGTCTTCAGTTCAGTTTTGTCCCCATTGACAATGAATGGGGACAAAACTGAAGCGTTTTTTTCCGGTATTGAGCCCCTATGACGGAACTCAATACCGGAATTTAAAAACGCTAGTGTGAAAGTAGCCTAAGAGTCAAAACTACAGAACAGAAGCAGATCTGTCCATTATACCTTATCTCTGAGTAGGCTTCACTACTGGTTTTGGCTCACAATAAATGATAGAAATAATTGACCAAATAACTGAAGTGAGAACTTGGCCTAAGATGGTTCATTTCCTGAGCTCGGACATACCAAGTCGCAGTCACCAAGGTCCAGTTCTTCAAGAGTTGAATTTATCTGCAGCATTGCAGCAAAGAACATTCCTCCCTTGTTGCCAATTTTGTTACCCGTCATTCTTAAGCTCCTAAGAGTGTCATTTCTCTGAGCAAGAAAATGTGAAAGAAATATCAAAAACGGCAACAGAGTCATGTCACTTTAGAAAATTAGTTTTTCAAAGTTCTTGATTTTTTAAAACATTTTTAAACATAATAAACACTATAAAAACAATTGTCATAGCTGTAATCTTACCGACCTGCAGAGTAAAGGTAATACAAAATTTTACTGTAAAACAAAAACTAACACTATAGTGCAATTGCATTTTTTTTTCTCCAATTTCACCTCATTAATAATTTTTTCCCAGCTTCCCAAAACATTGTATGGAATAATAAATGATAAACGCAACATGTCATGCAAAAAACCAAGCCGTAGTAACGGCTATGGAAACAGAAAAATAAAAAGGTTATGGCTTTTGGAAGGCAGGGAGTAAAAAAGGAAAATGCAAAAATTGAAAATGGCTGCAGTGGGAAGGGGTTAAAATCCACTTGATTTATCACAGTGGGTCAGGTTGTGTAATAAATCTAGTGCATGGTTACACCATCGATTAGCTGGCCTACTATGTGGCACAATTAGGGCTCATTCAGGCCACTGTATGTGCGGATACCGGCCGCGTGCGTTCCGCATTTTGCAGCCAGCCCTTTTTTAGATAATCAGGAGGGGGGGGACTTGAGAAAACTTAACACCAACTTGCACCACTTTTTTAGACAGATTCCACTGACATATTAGTAAGTCTAAGCCAAGGTTTACTCACATGCAATGCTTTAGCAATTTGTTCTGCACCATCTGTTTCAATGTCATTCCCCATAAGATTTAAATGAAAAATTGAGCAACTGTCCTGAGACAAAAAGAATTATTGTTAACTTCTTTAAAAGAATTGTTCAGTTTAGGCCCATTTTCGTACAACGTATTAGTGAGGACCTATTCAGAATCTTTATCTTTTGGCCAGAATGGAGAGCGCTCACAAAGAGAGGCTCTGCCTTGCAATACACAGGTGGCCAGTTGATCTGAATGAGTACCGTGTAATGTTTTATTTCTCCAGTTGTGGAGCCGAAAGGAAACTGAACACTGGCAGGTTTCCACGCAGATTACAGCCAATCAGTGGGGGTCCTGGCAGGTAGGCAAGCACTTTATGATCAGCTTATTCTCATGTACAATTAAATATACTGATAGTGAATAAAACATGCATGCCTTTAATCTGCTTCTTGCAACATACCTGAAGAAATCTGGCAATATTCACGGCACCATTATTGGTCAAGTTGTTGAATCTAAGATCAAGATCTAAAAAATAATTTTAAAAAAATCTTCTAAATAGAAAAAAATTTGAAATGACACCATAGATTGGCAATAATAGCAAAGGGTTTTTCCATGGATATTTTTTTATTTTTAAGGGCTAGACAATTCTGGTGCTGCTCCGGCCCCAGCAGCTCTGCACTTCCTGTCCTAGTTCAAAATACCAAAAGTCCCAGGAAAGGCCCACTTAACCAATCACTGGCTGAGGCGGGCTGCCACTAAGCCCAGAGATTGGCTGAATTGGTCTATCTTGGCATTTCCAAAGTATCATGCCGGGGAAGGAAATGAAGAGCAGCAGGGACCAAAGCAGCAATGGAAGGGGCAGTAGTGGGTGGTCAGAGGAGGTGAGTATTACTTCTTTTTAATTTAATTCTCCATGGAAAACCCCTTTAGGGCAACTTTCACATAGTCAGTATTTGATCAGTAATTTTTCTCGGTATTTGTAAGCCAAAACCAGGAATAGAACCGACAAAGAAAAATTATTATGGAAAGATCTGGGCTTCTTGTGTGTTAGCATCTATCTATCTATCTATCTATCTATCTATCTATCTATCTATCTATCTATCATTTATGTATTCCATATATATCTATTACCTTTCTATCTGTTATCTATCTATTGCAAAGATATCTGCCATATTAGTGAGTTTTCCATTTTATGTACAGTTAGTTAAAGAGGACCTTTCACCACTCCTGACATGCCTGTTTTAATAGCTTCATGCATTCCCCATGTAATAATAATTCTGCAGCATCTATTCTTATAGCTGTATGCTGTACCATTCCTTTATTATGTCTACTAGAAGTTATGACTGAATTCCTAGCAGTCTGCAGTAAAGGTAGAGAGGGGTGGTAACCAGTTGGGGATAGTGTACCTGCCAGGAGCGGTGAAAGGTCCTCTTTAAGGGTTAACCGTAGTTTCACTTATGTTCTTGAGAGTTCCAATTATAAACGTATCTCCTTCTTAGTATCTACTTCATGAAGCTGAACAGATAATTGGCTATACTTTGGCATGAGACCTATCTTTGATACACATGCATTATAGGAATGCAATTTTGCGGAATAGATGCGGCCCCATCCACTTCAATGAGAGCGGGCAGCCGCGGCTCCACGAGAAAAAAAAAGAACATGTCCTATTCTTGTCCGTAATGGGGCCGTGTTTTCTGCAAATTGCGGAACACACGCCAGGCGGCATCCGTGGTATTGCGGATCCCCAGTTTTGCGGATCCGCAATACTACGGCCGTCTGAATGGCCCCTAAGGCCTCGTCCACATTTCCGTTTTTCACTGACGTGTGCTGTCCGCATTTTTCACGGACACCACACGCACCCATTGATTTAAATGTATCTGTTCACATTTCAGTATTTGTTTACTGACCATGGGTCAGTAAAAAAATCACGGGGACATGCACTACTTTGATCCGTGATGCGGACCAAGCACGCCCATTGAAGTCTATGGGTCCGTGAAAATCACTGACACACATCCGTGTTGTGTCCGTGATGCGTCCGCTTTTCACTGATGACTAATAGGAGATTCTTTAGAAATCAATTTTCAGCTGAGTAACGTCAGTGAAATACGGATGCCACACGGATGGTAAAAACGGACACACGGACCAACCACGGATCTTTCACGGACAGCTTCACGGATGAAACACGTACGCTTTTTTTCACGGATGTGTCACTGACACGGAAATGTGGACGAGGCCTAAGACTACTTCAGGCTGAAATTTTATGGCCTGAAGTTATGAGGAACAAAAGAATCCTGTTTAAGTTATAGCTTGTTTTCATGCATGCGCATTAACCCCTTAAGGACCCTGCCATTTTTCGCCTTAAGGACCAGGCCATTTTTAGCAAATCTGACATTTTTATGTGGTGATAACTAAAATGCTTTTACTTATCCAGGCCATTCTGAGATTGTTTTCGTCACATATTGTACTTCATGACAGTGGTAAATTTGAGTCAAAATATTTCATTTTTATTTATTAAAAAAATACCAAATTTACCAAAAATTTAGAAAAGTTTGCAAATTTCCAAATTTTAATTTCTCTACTTTTAAAATACATAGTAATACCTCCAAAAATAGTTATTACTTTACATTCCCCATATGTCTACTTCAGGTTTGTATCATTTTGAAAATGAAATTTTATTTTTTTGGGACGTTAGAAGACTTAGAAGTTTAGAACCAAATCTTGAAATTTTTCACAAAATTTCCAAAACCCACTTTTTAAGGACCAGTTCATGTCTGAAGTCACTCTGTGAGGTTAACGGCCAAATAAAAGCAGGGGTTAACGGCCAAATAAAACTCAATATTTATTACCGCCCCATTTTTGATCGTAAACTGCTGTACGGGCACACGGCAGGGCGCAGAAGGAAAGGAATACCATATGTATGTTGTCATGTCACATTTGAAGACCCCCTGATTCACCCCTAGAGTAGAAACTCCAAAAAAGTGACGCCATTTTGGAAACTACGGGATAAGTTGGCAGTTTTGTTAGTACTATTTTAGGGTACATACGATTATTGGTTGCTCTATATTACACTTTTTGTGAGGCAAGGTAACAAAAAATAGCTGTTTTGGCATTGCTTTATTTTTTGTTATTTACAACGTTCATCTGACAGTTTAGATCATGTGATATTTTTATAGAGCAGGTCGTTACGGATGCGGCAATATCTAATATGTAAACTTTTTGATCGCTTGGTGTTGCACTTTTAGTGATGTAAGGTGACAAAAAATGGCTTTTCTTACACCGTTTTTTTTTTTTTTTTACGGTGTTCACCTGAGGGGTTAGATCATGTGATATTTTTGTAGAGCAGGTTGTTACAGACGCGGCGATACCTAACATGTATACTTATTTTTATTTATTTAAGTTTTACACAATAATATCATTTTTGAAACAAAAAAAATCATGTTAGTGTCTCCATAGTCTGAGAACTGTAGTTTTTTTATTTTTTGGGCGATTGTCTCAGGTGGGGGCTCATTTTTTGCGGGATGAGATGATGGTTTGATTGGTATTATTTTTGGTCATTTTTTGTGATGAAAGTTGACAAAAAATGGTGCTTTTTTTAGCACAGTTTTTATTTAATTTTTTTATGGTGTTGACCGGGCGGGGAGGATCATGTGATATTTTTATAGAGCAGGTTGTTACAAACGCAGCAATACCTAATATGTATATTCTTTTTTTTTTTATATTTTTTACGATTTTATATGTCTCTTTTTATGGGGAAGGGGGCTTTTTTTTTAATTGAAACTTAAATTTTTTTTTTAATTGTTAAAAAACTTTTTTTTACTTTTGACTTATGTCCCACTATGGGACTTCAACATTTCAGGGTCTGATCCCTGTTTCAATACCCCACAATACATCTGTATTATGCTGTATTGAACTGTCAGCGTCTTACACTGTAAGACGCTGACAGTTGCCTAGGAGACCCAGCGCTGTGCCATAGCAGTCATCGAGCCCCCCCCCCGCCGCACGGGGACCCAATGGGGTTGTTCAAGCTGCTGCAAACCCCCTGTGTGCCGCGGTCAGCGTGACCGCGGCATACACGGGGTTAATCCGCCAGCATCGGATACAGCAGAGGCCCAGCTGTCAGTATCAGCTGGGCCCCTGCTGCGGATCGCGGCAGCGTGTGTCAGGCTGCTGGTTAACCCTAGGACGAGAATCCTCGTCCTAAGGCGTTAAGTACCGGCCAGTTAGGACGAGCATTCTCGCCCTAGGTCGGCAAGGTGTTAAAGGCAGTGATGTACTTTCTAACACTATTTCCCATAGTGTTTATCTCTAACATATTCATTCAATTATATTACTATGGAAATGATTGGTATAATGTCATATTACACTGCATTGTAAGCACCCAACAATTGTTTTAGTATAAATCTATCTATCTCTATATATATCCATCTATATCTATGTATTCTGTCTATCTATGTTTGTGCCCTTCATACAAATACTTATGGTAAAAATGACTTACTTGTTATGTAACTATTTTGCTTCAATACATGGGAAATAGCAAGAAAATCTTCGTCTGTAACACGTTTGACAGCCACTAGCCGATTATTTCCACAGATCTTCAGTGTAGATATGTACTGCCTAGAAAAATGCATCGCTTCATTAATAAGCCAGTCTCTGCATTTTCATATAAAATAAATGATGCACAAAAAAAAATTAAAGCACACAATATATTTAAAGGGGTTGGCCGCTTTCTGTTAACTGTGGACCTATATGTATGGAAGATGACTATATGGCACTTACTCATATTTACTTTGCTGATATTCTGTGCCGTTTGCTATATTTGTTGGGCAAATCTTTTTTGCTGTCCATATAGAGGTCCTGTCCATAAGATGGCCGCTGATGGAGGAACATGTGACCAGACTCCAAGCACACACACTGCACCTGCACTAAACTCCCTACAGTGCAAGTGCAGATGGCAGGTCCAGTGTATTTGAATGGAGGAGATGGAGTGATTTGTCTGGTAACGTGTCCATCCATCAGCGGCCATTTTATGGACAGGACCTCTCTGAGGACAGCACAAAAGACTTGGCCAAAAAGGGGGCATACCTTATGAAATAGAAAATGAAGCAGAATATTGCTAAAGGCCAGGGGCGTAGCTATAGGGGAAGCAGGGGAAGCGGCTGTTTTGGGGCCCAGACCCATAAGGGGCCCCCACAGGAGGAAGACTAAAACATTTTATTGTCAGGGCCCCCTCAGCAGTACTATACAATGACATTATATACAGTGACACTGTAGGAGACAGAGCAGCTGCCGGGCCTGGTCTAAGAGCAAAATCTTGACTAGCCATAGGAGTGGGGGTTGCAAAGAAGTTGCTGGATGGGGGGCCCATTCAAAAATTTGCTGTGGGGCCCATTCAGTTGTAGTTACGCCCAGGGCCGGCCTTAGGGTAGATGGCGCCCTGTGCGAAACTTTCTCTCGGCGCCCCCCCCCCCCATTTATATATATATTTACTTAAAGAAGTATGTGTGCCATCCCATCTCCATTACCCCATACAGAAAAATATAGTGACAGTACTAACGTCATACAGTATAGAGCTATAAATACAGTGTAGAGATATATAGAGTGATATAGGACTGTATAGAGAGCTATAAATACAGTGCAAAGATATATAGAGTAGGACAGTGTATATATATATATATATATATATCTACACTGTATTTATAGCTCTCTATACTGTCCTATATCACACTATATATCTCTGCACTGTATTTATAGCTCTCTATACTGTCCTATATCACACTATATATCTCTACACTGTAGTTATAGCTTTTTATATTGTCCTATATCACTCTATTCTCTATATATCTCTGCACTGTATTTATAGCTCTATACAGTCTGATTTTTAATACTGTCACTATATTTTCCTGTATGGTATAATGGAGATGGCACACACATAGCTCACATCACTAAACCCCTCATTGGTGTTTAATCATGTGTGAGTTATGTGTGCCATGACTGCCATCTCTATTATCCTATACAGGATGGGGCCTTAAGTATATAAAATAAGGATGGGGCCTTAAGTATATGGATGGGGCCTTAAGTATATAGTCCCGCTCCCAATTAAACCCCCCCCCGGTCATCACCTTGTTTGGGGGCACTTACTTACAGCAGTGCAGCCGCTAACTTTCCCCTACCACCCTCTGAGTCCTTCTGCGCATGTGTGACGTCAGACCAGGGCCGGCTCCAGGTTCAGGTGGGCCCTTGGGCGATAAAGTCTCAGAGGGCCCCCTTACAGAGTGACACTATCTGTGTATAGGGACACTATCTGTGTATAGATAATATAGTAGATGTCCCCTGCAGTCCTTTGTAACTGTAGAGGTAACACAGTGATGGCTATCTGAGTATAGAAAATGTAGTAGTGTTACCTGCAGTCCCGTGTAAAATCACAGATAACACTAGTACTGATAATGTGGTACTACCACAGATCAGCGTCTTCTGCCCCCATCAGACCTCAGATCAGCGTCTTGTGCCCCCATCAGACCTCAGATCAGCATCTTGTGCCCCATCAGACCTCAGATCAGCATCTTGTGCCCCATCAGACCTCAGATCAACATCTTGTGTCCCCCTTCAGACCTCAGATCAGCGTCTTGTGCCCCCATCAGACCTCAGATCAGCGTCTTGTGCCCCCACCAGACCTCAGATCAGGGTCTTGTGCCCCCCTCAGACCTCAGATCAGGGTCTTGTGCCCCCCTCAGACCTCAGATCAGGGTTTTGTGCCCCCCTCAGACCAGCGTCTTGTGCCCCCATCAGACCTCAGATCAACACAATGTGCCCCCATCAGACCTCAGATCAGCGTCTTGTGCCCCATCAGATCTCAGATCAACACAATGTGCCCCCATCAGACCTCAGGTCAGCGTCTTGTGCCCCATCAGACCTCAGATCAACATCTTGTGTCCCCCTTCAGACCTCAGATCAGCATCTTGTGCCCCCATCAGACCTCAGATCAGCGTCTTTTCCCCCCATCAGACCTCAGATCAACACAATGTGCCCCCATCAGACCTCAGGTCAGCGTCTTGTGCCCCCATCAGACCTCAGGTCAGCATCTTGTGCCCCCATCAGACCTCAGGTCAGCGTCTTGTGCCCCCATCAGACCTCAGATCAGCGTCTTGTGCCCCATCAGACCTCAGATCAACGTCTTGTGCCCCCTCAGATCAGGGTCTTGTGCCCCCCTCAGACCTCATATCAGGGTCTTGTGCCCCCCTCAGACCAGCGTCTTGTGCCCCCCCTCAGACCTCAGATCAACATCTTGTGCCCCCATCAGACCTCAGATCAGCGTCTTGTGCCCCCCTCAGACCAGCGTCTTGTGTCCCCCCCTCAGACCTCAGACCAGCCCACCCAGCCACTTTAAAAAAACATACTTACCTGTTCTGCGCTGCCGCTGCCATCAGGTTCCCCACTCCACTGTCTTCCCTGCCGGCGCACACTATGACCTGACGCTGCGTCCAGAGGACCAGAGGAGCGCAGAACCTGATGGCAGCGGCAGCGCAGGACTGATAAGTATGTTTTTTTAAAGTGGCTGGGTGGGCTGATCTGAGGTCTGAGGGACACAAGACGCTGTACAGGAGCAGACCAGGCCATTAAGGGGGCGCTCTGGCAGGGCGCCCCCTTAACTGGCCGGGAGTGAAGCGCCCTGTGCAACCGCACGGGTCGCACACCCCAAAGGCCGGCCCTGGTTACGCCACTGCTAAAGGCTATATTAGAGAGTGCCATACAGTCATCCTATGTACAATACAGTGTAATATGACATTATACCAATCATTTTCATGGGTTAGCAATAGACAGAAAGTGGCCACCCCTTTAACCATAAGGATTTAGATTATTTGGTATCTATACAAAACACAGCAGAATGTTTCTGTACATGCATCAGCCTATATTACAATGTAATGTGTTACATGTAATGAAACTGCATTCAACAATATTAGTTATAATGCCATTAATCAGGACATTATTAGATAATATAAGGACACTTACTCTGGCTGCTCAGCTTGTCTCAACACTTCTTCAATGAAATGGTTAACTGGTAGGTGTAATTCTGCACATGCCATGGTGTACTGCTGGCTCAGACCTGTAGTCATGGCTATGATCACTGGTAAGATTATCCGTGCAGGTCACTAAGAAAGCTGAGGACCTAGAAGAAACCATTATGATCATACAAATATCTGTGAATTCTGAAGGTCACTGGAATGGACTATTCACACTTTGCAGTCAATTGGTCACTTACTGCGGCAATTACCACAAAATGGGATTTTAGGGAACTCACTGCAGTAAAACACAATAGGAACACTGTATGTAAGGCCTCTTTCACACGAACGAGTTTTCCGCGCTGGTGCAATGCCTGATGTGAACGCATAGCACCCGCACTGAATCCTGACCCATTCATTTCTATGGGTCTGTGTACACATCAGTTCTGCGTTGCGTGAAAAACACAGCATGTTCTATATTCTGCGTTTTTCACGCAGCCCTGGCTCCATAGAAGTGAATGGGGCTTCAGTGAAAAACGCATTGCACCCTGAAGCAAGTGCAGATACAATGCATTTTTTCACTGATGGTTGCTAGGAGATGTTGTTTGTAAACCTTGTTTTTTATCACGCGCGTGAAAAACGCATCAAAACGCATCGCACCCGTTCGGAAAAAAACGAAACAATTAACAGACAAAACTGACTGAACTTGCTTGCAAAATGGTGCGAGTTTTCCTGAACGCATCCTGACCTAATCCGTCACGCTCGTGTGAAAGAGTTAATATTGTCTACTGTGGTTAGTTCTCCTGCTTCTAACATCTCAATTTAGACTTCATCCCCGCGTCCGTCTCTGTTTTGCGGTTCGCAAATCGCGTATCCACAAAATATGGATGCGGTCCATGTGCATTCCATAATCTTCTTGGGACCTACTGTAAAGATGACTATTCTTGTTCGCAAATATCAAAATCTCAGACAACCTCTTTAAGACAACTCCTGAGCAAGTTACTCCCTTTGTTGTCCACTATCTTGGGCATTGGCACACACAAGAGATGGGCTTCTGAGCACGTTGTTGCCATTTATTATTTTGTTTCTCATATTATTCAATAATATCACTTATTATTCACATAGCAATTGTATGTGAGCCTAGTTATTCCCGTATCCCGGAATCCACTGTAAAACACCCGTACTGTGGGAATAATCCCCATATGAGAACATGTGGGAAAATGCTCCTGCATCATGACCACATAACAAAACACAGGAAATACAATGAAATGATGAATGAAATACAAGTTTTACTGAATCTTTCCCCACAAATCTATATATCGGTGGTGAACCTATGGCACAGGTGCCAGAAGTGACACTCAGAGCCCTCTCCGTGGGCACCCACACCCTGGAAAAAGTCTATGGTGCACCAATATGCCTTAGACTTTTCCTGTCATTCATCAGCACAGGGTGCACTATAAACAGCACAGGCAGCCCATTAAATGAAGTCAGGCTATTATATCTGAATGATAAAGTACATGTAAGATATGCTATATTGGACTGTAGTATTCAGGTTAAATTGCCGTGTTGACACTTTTGGGATAAATAAGTGGGTTTTGAGTTGTAGTTTGGGCACTTGGTCTGTAAAAGGTTCACCATCTTTGCTATATATCAATCTGCTCAGCTTCTCCTCCTCTATAACATGCTGCCTGCATCTCATATACCAGGTTCCCTTTAAACTAAAGGTAACAAATGTGGCACAAAAAGGCCACAAAATACAACTTTGAAAAAGACAAAAAACCTATCTGTGAAATCAGCCTAATAGGCTCCAGTTCATAGAAACAAAAATAGATATCACTAGGACTTGCCCCCATTGCTAGATAGATGTGGGTCCAACCTCTGGGATCCGCAACTATCTCTTAAACGCAGCCGGCAAAGTCCTGGCTCAGCTATTTCTGTCTGCCCCATAGAAATGAATGGTAGCGGTGGCCGCACGCTCCCATTAATTTCTGTGGGGAAAGTGCGTTGTGGTGGCCGGACTGGAGTCCTCCAGCCACCACTTTCCCCACTCCGTTCTTGATGTAGGTGCAGGTTCCCCATTGTCTCAGATGGGACAACCCCTTTAAGAACAGGAATCAATTTCCATCCATCCATAATTGATAAATGGCATCACGTATCTGGAATGTGTCTGGAAGTTTCTTCACAGGCAGAATACTGCCAACCACCTACTGGTATCTGTTTTTTAGGCTCTCCTATCATATGGCGGCCATGTGGATGCATGCATTATTGTATACGTCATTGACTCCAATTGTAAAGAAAACAATACCACTATACTGCATGTTATAGGGGTATCTTTGCTGGATTGAAAAGTGTAGGCCTCATTTACATCTGCATCGGGGACTCAGAAATCTCAGTGGCAGACACAATAGTGCAGGATGCAGTAAAATGACGGATACCATGATTGAAACCATCACAGTCAATGGGATTTGTCAGGCGCCCATGGCTTCCGTCACATGACTGATCCAGCACTGCTGTCATTTTTGTTGTTCTGCTCCTGTGGCACAGCAAGAAATGACAGGAAGAAATGTTTGAGGCATGCCACCCAGAAGTAAGCTATTGGCATGTCCTGGTCCATAAAATGAATACATTCAGTTTATTCACCATACGTTATGGACCGTGGTAGTGGAATCCATAATGGAATTCTTAGATAATCCAAACCTGCTCATCCCTAAACAGGAGCATTTCCTGCATATCCCAGCGGTATCTCCTAAGAAAGAGAACCATCTCGCCAGCGCCACCTACTGGAAGTGAGTCAAGATCTGACTTTCCAACCAACCTTGGGATTGGACAAGGGAATATAGCCAGACCAGATATCCATCTGTAGATAACCGTTTCGGGGTGTTTGCTCCTCATTAGTACAGAGTATGATTCTGGCTGGCCCATGGGGCATTGGCAATAAGTCTCCATACCATGGAGCACTTCCAGTATGCCTCCATACAGGACTGGTCTATTTAAGGACATTCAGACCCTTGCCACAAACTACCAACCCCTCCCCCGCCACCCACCAAGAAAGAAAAAAAGTGAACCTTTCTACCCCTATGCTGCACTGCTATTGTGGGAGGAGTATACTGTATTATATATTCTTGCCACCAGATGTCACTGTAATTCGTGCAGTTGCGCCCTCTAGTGCATTGGTCTTGGGGCATCTATATGGGGTAATAAACACTGCTGAACACCCTTTTCTTGCAATTATAAATTATTTGGTATGGACTACCACACGGGACACCGGCACAGGACGGGGCTACAGACGAGCAGTCTCTACACGGAAACCCCTATAATAAGAGAAGTACGTTACCTGGAGTTACGGGAGCGCTTGCAGCTCTGGCCTGTCTCTACTTCGCTGACTGTTGTCTTCCGGTTGTCATGGCAGCCGCCTGTACACTGCATACAGCTCCACATACAAGACTGCGGAGAAGAGCGGGCACGGTGCGCTGGTAGGCTGCTGCTCCCTGTGTGAACGCCGCCCGGTATTACCGATGTCTGGTACAGCGGCTCCAATGTGCTGTACAGCCTGCACTGCGCCATCAGGGGCCAGCTGATGAACTGGGGCCCCGTGGGACGTGACACCAGTGCTTGACCACACAGGGGCCTGATGCAACTTTCACAAATCCTCTCCCACTTTATGGGCCATGTTACATAGCTGGTTGTACACAGGGGCAGCCCCGGTTTTGTAGGAGGAATGTGGGGATTTTATTCTGCCTTAGCATACCTCCCAACTTTGGAGACAGAGAAAGAGGGACAAATTGTGCAGCGCGCAAAGCGTGTTGTGGCAAATTTTTTTACACTAGGCAACGCCTCTAACTCCGCGCAAAACATAACTATACACCTAATCCCACCCAGTCCCCTTACTGTCCCACATAGTAATTATTCCCCAGTTATGTGCCCCCAGTAATATGCCCTGTTATGTGCCCCCAGTAATATGCCCAGCTGTGCCCCCCTATAATATGCCCACATTGTGCCCCCAGTAATGTTGTGCCCCCAGTAATATGCCCACATTGTGCTCCCCAGTTTATGTTGTGCCCCCAGTAATATGCCCATATTGTGCCCCCCAGTAATATGCCCATACTGTGCTCCCCAGTAATGTTGTGCCCACCAGTAATATGCCCAGCTGTGCCCCCCCCCTATAATATGCCCACATTGTGCCCCCCAGTAATGTTGTGCCCCCAGTAATATGCCCACATTGTGCTCCCCAGTTTATGTTGTGCCCCCAGTAATATGCCCATATTGTGCTCCCCAGTAATATACCAATACTGTGCTCCTCAGTAATGCTGTGCCCCCCAGTAATATGCCCATACTGTGCTCCCCAGTAATGTTGTGCCCACCAGTAATATGCCCAGCTGTGCCCCCCCCCTATAATATGCCCACATTGTGCCCCCCAGTAATGTTGTGCCCCCAGTAATATGCCCACATTGTGCTCCCCAGTTTATGTTGTGCCCCCAGTAATATGCCCATATTGTGCTCCCCAGTAATATGCCAATACTGTGCTCCTCAGTAATGCTGTGCCCCCCAGTAATATGCCCATACTGTGCTCCCCAGTAATGTATCCACCAGTAATATGCCCATACTGTGCCACTCACAGAAAAATTAAAATAAATAAAAACTATATACTTACCTTCTTACTAGCAGCTTCACCAGCATGAGATCTTCTTCTCTAGTCTGTTCAAGGCTGACAGACGGACGGCCCTGCCCCCCCGCCCAGATCGAAGGTGTAGAGAGCAGAAGGGAGGTACGGAGAGCCTGCAGGGGGGACGGGAGGGATTATGGATGAAGCAGTAAGCCGATTCCGGCTCTCTGCTTCATCACAATACAGGCAACTGTCTCTGCATCCTATGGACGCAGGGAGAGCTGCCAGTAACTGGGACATAGCTCCCCCATACCGGGACAGCCACTGCAATCCGGGACTGTCCCGCTGGATCCAGGACGGTTGGGAGGTATGCCATAGTCAGTATATATAGAGCCCATATGGAGGCACCCAGAGTCCAGCAGCTTCACACTATGGTGCACCCTGTGCATGGTTGCCAACTGTCCCGAAATCTCTGCACAGTCCAGGAAAATAGGCATCCTGCGTCACTGAAAAAAAATGTATGTGTCAGTGATTTTTTTTTCAGGCTGGTGGTACCTGACTAGATTATATTGGAGGTAATTAGAATTTTACAGATCACAGTAAGGGCTCATGCATACGGCCATTCCCCAGCTGCTCCTGTATTGTGGTCCGCAACATACAGGCCCGGCTGTTTGTGCACCGCATCACAGATGTGGACCCATTCACTTAAATGGCCTCTATTTTTTGCTGTGCGGACGGATCACCGACCCATTCAAGTTGAATGGGTCTGCATCCGTCTGCAGAAACCGTACGGATGTTGTCCGTGCCTTTGCGGTCCCCAATGCACGGAACGGCCCATCTGCATGAGCCTTAAATGCTGGTAATAAGTTCTTAGAATTATTATAGTATATTGAGCTATAGACCTGTAATACTTGTAATGTAATCTTTATCATTGTGGTTTACCAATGTGTCCGTAAAAAAATATTAGCTGTCTGTGATTTTGGGTTAAGTTGTCCAGAAAAAAAGAAAAATTCTGGTTGGCAACCCTGATCCTGTGCCTAGGACTTCATCCCAGGTATACAGGGATCCAACAGAATACAAAGCATGCCAGACTTCATGGTAAGCTATAGGGATGAGCGAACTTGTGTTTTCAAATTCGGCGTACAAGGTTTGGGTTATCTAAGAATTCTGTTACGGATTCTGCTACCAAGAGGTATCCTGTGGTAAAAGCACATCTACCCCTGTAATATAGTGCCGTATAGAGGAGCCATATGCACCGTTTGTGCTGCTGTATGTTATTGTGTTCTTTACATGATTATCATACCTCATTTATGTCCATTATAATTACGGACCATACATGATAACTACAGTAGTGTCAGACATTTGTTGGACTACATCACAATATCCAGATACAGAAAGGCTCCTTGTGTACTTGGTGTGACCCATTCCCCAAGCTGAACTCCACAGACAGACCAGTTGTAGTCTCCACTGTTCTTGAGATGTTTCCACATAGCAGCCACTAAGCTGCTGTGTTTAAATGGGGTTTCCAGGAATACTCTTTCCTACTGTCCCTCCATTGCCCAGCGAGTACTGTGCATGGGTGTCATTCTACTTAATGAGGACCCTGCCCTATACTCTCTGGCCTCATAAAATGTTCCATCCAGTGTTCAGTTCTCGTCATGCCAGATGGCAGTTTGGGTGGCAGTGTATGCCTGGACATTCTCTAAAAGGGAGTAAACTGGACAACTGTCAAGATCAACCTGCAATAAAGAACAGGTAAGTATTTATGTGGCAGATCCCACGCTGCCATTACGGTTCTCCTGGCTGACACAGTTACATGACCACAGCACAGAGGCCACCAAGGAGGCCAGTGATTGGCTGAAGTGGTCACATGTTGTCAACATGATGCCACCGCTGCAGTCGGCTAAATAGGGCCCAGCCAGGAAAACCAGAGAGGCAGCATAGAATCTGCCAGCTAAGTACTTATCAGGCAGATCCCATGCTGCCGCTACAGTTTCCCTGGCCAGCCCACTTACATGTCTGCAGCCAATCACTGGTCACAAAGGAGCAGCAAAGAGGCCAGTGATTGGCTGCAGTGGTCACATGTCAACATGATGCCACCGCTGCAGCTGGCTAAATAGAGCCCAGCCTGGAGAACCAAATGGCAGCACAGGATCTGCCAGGTAGGTACTTACCAGTTCTTTATTGCAGGCTGATGTTGAGGTTTGTCCAATTGTCTCTTAAAAACAAGCAAGCCCTTTGATTTGTCTGCAGAGAGCTTAGTCCTGTTGCTTTATATATCACTACCTCTTAGGTTTAAGAAATTAATATTTTTCTTGTATTCTTATTTTTTTTTCTCTTTTTACACAGTAAGTGGTAACTGGAATTGCCACCATGTCTGAACTTATTCAATTCCCACCTGGGAAGATGTTCGGTGTTCGCTTTTCAAACGCAGTTACGTCTGTTTTCTTGGACACTAATGAGCAGATAATGGAGACAGTTCAGGTGAACAAAGAATCTGAATTATCCAACACTGTAAAACACCGTGTTCTCTTCATGGATTCTGCTCACCAAAAGCACATGGAGATTCCTGTTTCCATTCTAGGTCTTGAAGACCTTGAAGAACTGCACTTAGAGAAAAACCGTATTGAAGTCATCCCGAAGGAGATCTGCCAGTTTCACAATATCAAAGTTCTCTACCTGAATAACAACAATATTGTTCACATTTCTGAGGAACTCGGGGAGCTAAAGAATCTCCAGAGTTTAGACCTTAGCAGTAACCCAATCAGTTACAACTCATTAGATGTCATAAGCAAGCTCCATCAACTTCGAGAGCTGAGACTTTACAACATAAACCTTGAAGACTTCCCAGTTGAGTTGTGCAAGCGCCTTCTTCATTTACAACTTCTTGGCTTGTCCAACAACAAACTAAAGTCTCTCCCACCAGAAGTTAGTAATTTAATACATCTCAAAGAAATCTACCTGCAGAATAACACCTTTAAGTTATTTCCCACACATATATGTTCTCTGAAAGCTCTGGAGGTTGTAGATCTTGAAATAAATAAGCTGACATCTCTAACTGTAGAAATTGGATCATTACCTAATCTCGTTAAACTCTTCATTAGTTTCAATAAGCTTTCCATCATCCCAAAGACACTTTGTCAGTGCAAGAAGTTGACTGTTCTTGACCTCTCTGGAAATTGCCTGCACAAGTTTCCTCATGGCATAAGTGAGTTGAAAGAGTTAAAAGAACTTGGACTGTCAAATAATGAATTAAAAAAGCTGCCATCTAGGATATGCCATTTGCGTTCCCTTTGTGTGCTCTATCTGAAAAACACTGGCTTGTCTTCGTTACCTGTTGCATTTGCAAAACTAGAATCTCTAAAGATACTAGATCTCAGCCAAAATAGTTTCACCAGTTTCCCCCCTGAAATTTGTGGTCTCGCGCAGCTTCAAGTCTTATCGATGGATGACAATTTATTGAGCATGGTAAGTCCGCCTTATTTATTAAGACTATTGAATACATCTTTTTCTAGATCCTTCTGAAGGCATTGATTTTATCTCCCCCTCCTCCTTCATCCAGAGGACTTGTGATAGTAATGCCCCTTTCACACGAGCGGGAGACTCGCATGTCTCCCGCAACGCATCTACAGGGCTGGACTGGGCACGGACAGGGATCACATATAATGCTCTGCGATCCCTGTCCGTGCCGAGTCCAGCCCTGTAGATGCGTTGCGGGAGACATGCGAGTCTCCCGCTCGTGTGAAAGGGGCATAAAGCTCCTGTAGAAATGCCACACCCTGCTATCACTACAACTAACACCAAGTAAAATTAAACAGCTAAAGGGTTTTTACCAAGCTGAATGCCTGTCCTCTATTCACTGGATAGGGTATCAACATCTGATCGGTGGGGATCTGACTGCTGGGACCACCATTAGTCCTGAGAACAGGGTCCCAATACCTCCAAATGAACGGAGCAGTGGTTGAATGTGCCACCATTTCTTTTAGTGTCAGACTACTGGAGGTAGCTGAACACTTGGCCCTTCACTACAGTCCCATAAAGTATGAATGGAGTGGCAGCTCATTCTCGAACACAACTCCATTCATTTGAGAGAATCTGGACCCCCATTCTCAGGAAAAAAGGGGGGTCCCAACAGCCAGATTCCCACCACTGAAATGCTAATCCCCTTTCCTTTAGATAGGGGATATGTGTTCATCTTGGTAAAAACAACTTTAAAGGGAACCTGTCACCTCCGAAACACCCCGTGAACTACAGTAAGCGGTGTATAGTGTAAGTGATACTGAATCAGAATATGTAATTTTTATCTTCATACTCACTTCCATTCTGACGCTGTGCTCCCACAAACCGGCAGTAAAATGCACTCAGTGGACTCCGGTGCTCACTCACATAATGGAGAGGACTCAAAGAAGAGTCCAGTGAGTACATTTTACTACAGGTTTGTGGGAGCACAGCGTCAGAATGGAAGTGAGTACGAAGATAAAACTTACATATTCTGATTCAGCATCACTTACACTATACACCGCTTACTGTAGTTCAGGGGGTGTTTCAGAGATGACAGGTTCCCTTTAAGTGCAACCGTTTAAACACATCAACTGAAAGCAAAGTGTATGACATCCAGTTCTGTTAGAAGACTGCAAACTGGAAATTTTGCCTGATGTTCAAAAGGCATGTGCCTGATGGTCAAAGGACCAGTTTCTAAAGCATGCTATAGGGCCCAATTAAAAATATGTACTAAAGAACCAAACTTGAACGTATTACTCCATACGGTAGGGCTTTAGGTGGCAGCGGTTGTGATGTAGTTGCCTAGAAGTCCTGCTCTGCATTTGGACTATTTACCTATTGATGCAGTCACCTCCCTGATCGGCACATCATCACCTTGACTAACTCCAGAGCTGGACTACTGGGAAGCTACATTACATGTCAACAGCCAAGCCAGGGAAGATGTGGTCTGCCAGCAACTCTGTTGAGCCTTCCACCTGTGCCCACCCCTTCCTTTTTTCTTTCACAACCGGACCTTACATTGCATTGTGAAGAAGTGACAGCGTGACCATGTTGTAATGTCAGACAAAATCAGGTCTTGCACAGGATGGAGTCAATCTCCAAAGACGTTTGTTTCCAGCTATGCAGATATTTGGGATCACTGCTTACCTATGTCCTCCTTAGCATGACTTCATCATGCTTGTTCATCGGCGGCACCTTGATACAGGGCACTTATCGGGAATGAGCACAGAGGCGGATTGGGAACTTAAAGTGGCCCTGGAAAAAAAACTAAAAGTGGCCCTATGTTGTAGGTGGGTTCAAACTGACAGAAGACAGGCCAAAACAAGTAGTTGGGAACAACCGAAGTAGGCGGGGCCTTCAATACTGTAGTACAACGCAGAATACCACCCCAGCAGAACCAAATATCACAGTATTCAACTGTATCACCATCATCAGGACAGTAATACAGTTCAGTTCAGGAGGGCACCTGTGGCTGTTGGTTATCAGATCATTATGTTCATGGCCTGTGGCCATTAAGAGGGCTTAAGTGGCCCCCTGGGCATCGGCCCACCGGGAAATTTCCCTGTAAGGTCTATGGCCAATCCGCCCCTGAATGAGCATTATTAGGAACTCTCCTTCCTGATAATTGCCCTTATCTTTGGCCTGTGTAAAAGGGCCTTTAAGAAATGACTAAAAGCATAGCCTTTTTCAGTTAGTCTCTGTTCGTACTTCCATCAGAAGCTTCTGTCCTAAGATTTCATCATATTTGATGAAAAGGCTAGTGCAGCATGCAGCACAATTGTTCCTGTCAAATGGGACAGACACCATGGCAAAACGTGAAGATACGAGGGGTATTCCATCTCAGACAATTGGGGCACATTGTTAGGATATACCCTGTTGTCTGATTGGTGCAGGTCCCATCAAAGTAAAGACAGCCGGCAAAGTCCCGGAGGGCACATCGTGCATGCTCAGATGGCCTCTATTCATTTCTATGGGACCGCGGAAAATATTTCCGTTGGCCTCATAGAAATGAATGGGAGTGGTGGCCGTCCAAGCGCGGTGCTTTCCCATTCACTTCTATGGGGAGAACCCTTGGTGGTGGCCGGACCTGGGGTCCTCCAGCCACCACTTTCCCCGCTCCTTTCTCGATATAGGTGCGGGTCCCAGAGATGGTCCTAGCAATATCCCCCCGTCTCAGACGGGAATACTCCTTTAAGTCATTGGGGTTGCTGGGTGCTATTGGTGTCCTCTGTTATTTTTTTCTTGTGATGGAACTGAAAAAAAATAGAAAATGTGTGAACAGAGGTTTCGTTTTCATTAAGTTGTTCAGAAGATAATGAAAAGGAACTTTGTTCTTTTTATAGATTACTCCAGAAGTGAGATCCTTAAAAAAGCTGTCATATCTTGGGATCACTGGGAACAGATTCACTGCGTTCCCTGAAGAAATCTTGCAGCTTGAATTATTGGAAAAACTTTATATCGGACAAGATCTTGGTGTACGTCTTTCAAGTTTACCAGACAACATTTTCATGCTGAAGGTAAAGCCATCATTATTAATAGTTTATAAATGCATTTCTTAGATTACAGTGTAAGACGACTTTCACACTAGCGTTTCTCTTTTCCTGTATTGAGATCCGTCGTAGAGTCTCAATACCAGACAAAAACACTTCCGTTTTGTCCCCATTCATTGTCAATGAGGACAAAACGTAACTGAACAGAACTGAGTGCTCCAAAATGCATTCCGTTCCGTTCTCATACCAGAGAGCAGGAGAGTCCTGGGATGCAGAGCAAGACAATGCAAGTCAATGGGGGCGGATCCGTTTTCTCTGACACAATAGAAAACAGATCCATCTCCCATTGACTTTCAATGGAGTTCATAACGGATCCGTTCATGACAGATGCAGATGGTTGTATTATCAGTAACGGAAGCGTTTTTGCTAATCCCTGCTAGATCTAGCAAAAACACTAGTGTGAAAGAAGCCTAAGAATGTGTGTGCATATCAGAGACATTAACTATAATAAGTGCAACCTCCGCTAACCTCTGGACACAAAATAACGTAGATTGCCAACCACTTACTTAATTGATATCCCTAATGAATATATAAGTCAGTAAATATATTGTAGTCTGGCAGTCTTCAGACAAAGGTTCAATATATTATTGATTTTTTGTTTAGATTAATATAAAATATAAATATAATATAAAAATCATTAACCTAGAAAATCTAAATAAAATACAAATAACACATAGATGTGTATGACCTGCTTCACATATGTCAGTTGTGCCCGGCTGGACACAACTGATATAGGCATTCTGCACTTCAGTGCACAGATCTGGCGTCTATACACTGATAGCGCCGGACAGAAAAACCGAGCATGCAGCAATTTTCTGTCTACCGCTATTTGACATCCGGCATCACAACTGCTGATGCATCAGATATATGAAATGATCCCATAGAAAACTTTGGCGTCAGTTCTGGCTTCATGCACCCAAGTATCACAGTGTGGCAGGGCAGCTGTAGAAATGAGTGGAGTCGCAGTGTAACCCCAGAATCAAACTGCGAAAGCAAAAGTGTGAGTCGCACTGTGATCCCATTCATTTCTATGGCTGCCCTGCTACACTGTGATACTTGGAACACGTGTCACACCTAAAATCACTGTGTAGCCATACCTTCAGTGTTTTCTTATAGTAGAGACCAGGATAGTTTCACACAATATACCATATCTTGAATGATACTATCCAGAAATACGCCTTAAAAAATGACCCCCTAAAGAAGCTATAGTTTTATTTGTATACACATGCATGTGTATTTTATAGATTGATACTTTTTATATTATACATTTTTTCGATATTGTCCTGAACAAATAAATAAGAAGAAATAATATATTGTACCTTTGAAGACAGCCTAGAGAGCCTGACCGCAATGAAATTAAACACAATAAATAATAATAAAAAAATGAATATAATAATCTACTGTCAGTGCATTGGATACTATGGGATTATTTATCGTTGGTTCCATCTAGAATCTGAAAGAATTGTACATTGAAAACAATAATCTGGAATTTCTTCCGTCCACGTTGAACTTGCTCCTCAATCTTGAAGTACTGGATTGCCACAATAATAACCTGAAGCAGCTACCAGATGCCATATGTCACCTTCATGGTAAAGTACATGATATTATAATACTGTTCTGCACTTCATCTTATCACTTAAACATGTATTAGGTAAAAAAATTGCAAATTGTTCTTATTTTGTGCTTAGGTTTGAAAAAATTGCTTCTTCAAAATAACCAGTTGACCAGTCTACCAGATAACCTGGACATGTTAGACAAGTTGGACCTGCTGCTACTAGATGACAATCCAATGGTGGATCCACCTGCAGCAGTGTGCAGCCTCGGGAGAAGTGCCGTATGGGAATACCTACGAGAGAAACGGCGAAAACATGCGCTAACAACAAAGGTAACTATAAATACTGTAATCCTCTATGAACTGATTTATTCACTGGTTCTCCCATGAAAAATATTCTACAGTTTTCAAATCAGCGCCTGGATCTGAACTGCTTGTAATTAAAAATGTATTCTATCTACTAAGTTATTCAATAAAATCTATCTGTATAGCGCCACCTGCTGGTTGCTCTTTTTCTATTTTCTCTGTCCTGCTCACTGAGATGGAAGCACATGCTCAATTCCATCCTTCAACTGCCACCAGCTGCAGCAGACAGGACACACCCCTGAGAAAGGAGATGTCCCCTAGGCCGCCAGCTTGAACTAAATCTACAGGGTGGGCCATTTATATGGATACACCTAAATAAAATGGGAAAGTGCTGCCCATTGTGTTAGATTGTCAATGTAACCCTCTTCTCCCACTCTTCACACACTGATAGCAAGACCGCAGAAGAATGCTAGCATAGGCTTCCAGTATTCGTAGTTTCAGGTGCTGCACATCTCGTATCTTCACAGCATAGACAAATGCCTTCAGATTACCCCAAAGATAAAAGTCTAAGGGGGTCAGATCAAGAGACCTTGGGGGCCATTCAACTGGCCCACGACGACCAATCCACTTTCCAGGAAACCGTTCATCTAGGAATTCTTGGACCTGACACCCATAATGTGGTGGTGCACCATCTTGCTGGAAAAACTCAGGGAACGTGCCAGGTTCAGTGCATAAAGAGGGAAACACATCATCATGTAGCAATTTCACATATCCAGTGGCCTTGAGGTTTCATTGATGAAGAATGGCCCCACTATCTTTGTACCCCATATACCACACCATACCATCAATTTTTGTGTTCCAACAGTCTTGGAGGGATCTATCCAATGTGGGTTAGTGTCAGACCAATAGCGGTGGTTTTGTTTGTTAACCTCACCATTCAGATAAAAGTTTGCCTCATCACTGAACAAAATGTTCTGTGTAAACTGAGGGTCCTGTTCCAATTTTTGTTTTGCCCATTCTGCAAATTCAGTGCGCCGATCTGGGTCATCCTCGTTGAGATGCTGCAGCAGCTGGAGTTTGTAAGGGTGCCATTTGTGAGTAGCTAATATCCGCCGAAGGGATGTTCGACTGATGCCACTCTCCAGTGACATGCAGCGAGTGCTACGCTGTGGGCTCCTGCTGAATGAAGCTAGGAGAGCCACTGATGTTTCTTCATTAGTGACAGTTTTCATGCGTCCACATTTTGGCAAATCCAACACTGAACCAGTTTCACGAAACTTAGCAAGCAGTTTGCTAATTGTAGCATGGGAGATGGGTGGTCTCGCAGGGTGTCTTGCATTGAAATCTGCTGCAATGACCCGGGTACTGCGTTCACCAGACATCGACACAATTTCTATCCGCTCCTCACGTGTTAACCTCTGCGACATGTCAATGGCTGTAAACAAAGAGAAGCTTGTAAATAACTCATGAAAGAATAAAGTAAAGTTAAAACCAAGCACACCATTGTTTTTCTTGTGAAATTCTCAATAAGTTTGATGTGTCACATGACCCTCTTCCCATTGAAAAAACTAAAGTTGTATCCAAAATGGCCGACTTCAAAATGGCCGCCACTTAACAGAACACTTTTCAGTATGGTTATTTGAAAGTTAGGCTACTTTCACACCAGCGTTTTTGCTGGCTCCATCACGATAATACAACCATCTGCATCCTTTCTGAACGGATTCGGTTATATTATCTTTAACATACCCAAGATGGATCCATCATGAACTCCATTGAAAGTCAATGGGGGATGGGTCCGTTTTCTTTTGTGTCCAAATAAAGCTATTTGTATCCTGACAAAATCCTTTTAATGTTTCCCTTTAAGATCCAAGCCTTATGGCGTGGAGTAATGGTACGGAAAGGACTCGGACCCTATGCTTACCTGCTTCAGCTCGGGAAAAAAGGAAAGCAATCCAAAAAGGACAAAAAAGGGAAGAGCAAAGGCAAGAAGGGCGATTCAAAAGGAAAGAAAAAGTAGAAAGGTTTCCTAAAAATCGCCGTGCTTGTCAAAGCGATAAAATATATACTTTTAATACGGAAATACATAGCAGGAAGACATATCTACACGGTGTAAAAGGGGATAGTAGCGATTTCATATTTTCCTTCAGTAATGCTTGACTTCTCTGCTGTACTTTCATAATAACCCTATGGAGGAGATTTACCAAACTGGTGTAAAGGAAAACTGGCTTAGTTGCCCATAGCAACCAATCAGAGTCCACCTTTCATTTTGCAAAGGAGCTGTGAAAAATAATACATGGAATCTGATTGGTTGGAGTAAGCAACCAGGCCAGTTTTGATAAATCTCCCCTCACTTTTTCCTATAGTGTACAAGCATGACCACCGCTGCTGGATTGCAGGGTGGTCCTAACCATGGAAACGAGCAGTGTATGATGTGATGGAAAAATGAATCCAGCCAGCAAAGCAGGCAATATGGATAATAACAATACATTAGAAAGTGGCTTGTATTAACTTCCTCTCCATAATAAATACAATTTGCTGAAGTGAGACAACACCTTTAACAA
The DNA here is from genome assembly GCA_900303285.1 of Rhinella marina. NCBI lineage: Eukaryota > Metazoa > Chordata > Amphibia > Anura > Bufonidae > Rhinella > Rhinella marina. The sequence goes on from ONZH01022483.1 coordinate 74,442, forward strand.
AGGACATCAATGTTTGAGAGGTCTAACCACTTGGACCCCATCAGTCAGCAGAATGAAGGGATTGCAGCACCCTTTGGAGCACCTTGTATGTTTATCAGGGCACAGAGCACTGTACATGCATGCAGCTACGCCTGGCAAAACCGGCCTAGGAACTAAGACATGGCGCCCCTGTGTTCTGCTTATCATGGGGGTTGGACTTACCCTGATCACACATTTATCACCTTCAGTATTTTTCCTAAAAAACCCCTTTAACGCTCAGTTTACAGATCAACAATTATTGGTACAAATTACTTTTTTGACCTTTTTATCAGTTTTTATCTATTTAATATTACATAAATAATAATAGGAGATTATCAAAATTGTACCCCCCAATTTTCATACAAAATTTGAGTTTGGAGGTTTTCCACCACTTACAGCATTTTTGTTAAGTGTGCAGGGCTTAGTGGAAGTAGGTGGGCCTGAAGTTTTAGTAAATCTGCCCTCTAATCTAGTTGTTGTGTTACCTGCTTAGACTAATATATGATTTTTTTTAAATCATGGCAAATACATATCCATCATTACCATTCCATGTACCAGGTTAAATTCTGTCTGTATAATGTATAATACTATTGAATTTGTAAACACTATAATTGTACTTTGTGACTTAATAAATATTGAGCTAAATAAATGATTTTGGATTTAATTTAGAAGTTGTAATTGCATTTCTCTCAAATACCACTACCTATTTTTTTTATTATTATTTATTATTAAAGCGCCATTCATTCCATAGCACTGTACATAGGATTAGGGGTGCACATACATAATACAGACAATTGTACTAAGCGTGAACAAGACGAGTTACAACTGGTACACAAGGAGAGGGCCCTGCCCGTGAGGGCTTACAATCTACATGGTATGGGAGAAGGACACAGTAGGTGAGGGTAACTTACTTCTGAAGGTGGCATTTACCCTACTTATAGAAGTGCAGTGTGTAATCCGTAAAAATCCTTATGTTTATTATTACATTGGGATTATATTCATATATTGAAATCATTTTTACTAGAAAACAGTCAGTTTTTTAAATCAAGTTGTGTAGTGCTTGTATCTGTACTTTTGGATGCTAGGACAGACATTGGCCACTAGGTGGTGTCCTGTACAAGGCACCTAAGGAAACCTGTCGTCAGTTTCATGTTGCCCTAACCATGGAAAGAGCGTCAGGCTCTCTCTTTACAAAGAACTACAGTATTTTTTTTTTTTTAAACAGTGATTTCACGTAAAACATATTTTTAAGATGTGCTGGGTACTGGAGAAATGTCTGCTAGGCGTTTTCCCACTGGTTTCTCTAGAGTAACACATAGGGGGAGATTTATCATAATTGGTGCAAAGGCAAACTGACTTAGTTGCCCATAGCAACCAATCAGATTTATCCTTTCATTTTCCAATGGAGTGCTGATAAATAAATGGTGGAATCTGGTTTATCTGGTTGCTATGGGCAACGAATTCAGTTTTCCTTTGCACCAGCTTTGATATGACGGACCCTGTCAGTATTTCATGCTGATTATTTATGAGGAAGCAGAAACTAATGACAGGTTCTCTTTAAGAAAATAAATCTTAGCTTATTCATATGATGTTAAGTAGAACATTTGAAAGCAGGTATGAAATGTATTCAGATCTTTTGTACAGAGCACCATAGAAAGGTACTGCCTGCAGAAAGATGGTTTCTTGTTTCCAATACCTGCAAAACCGGTTCTGTATTAAGCAAGCAGAGGAATCTCATAATATGCAGTAAACATCATTTCCACTGCCCATAAAGCTCAGCCATTTCACTTGCACAGGAAGGTTAAAGGTGGTTTCCACTAAAGCTTTTGAAACTCATGATGTCCACGTATATGTAAAAACTTAGTCCTGGTGTATATTGATTTTAACCTCCATTTGTATACGGCTCAGCTGCTGACGCTCGGCTGTAGATAGCGCCCAGCGTTGCATTCCTAGTTCCTTCAGCTTTGGTAGCTTTACCACGTTGGATAGCAAATGAATGAACCATGGTCCACATTCACGAGAGGAAGCAGGTCTCAAGCTAATATCTAATTCAACAATATTCTTCAGGGCGGGCAGACTTTCAAAAAACAGGGACCACCCCTCATTAGGCACTGTGTCATTGTAGGCAATGTCCAGCTGCTCCAGTCTTTCCAGATGACCATTTTGTGCTGCTGATGCTGAAACCCAAAAACAATGGAGTAAATTGACTTAAAATGTATGATATTTTAGTGGATTACATGTCATTGCTACGTATAGTCACATTGTGAAGTCTGCCCTCTAGGTCGGCTAAGACACTGCTTTAGAAAGAATGCTGTTAAGGGAGTCTGTCAGCAGGAAATTCACTGTAAAACCAGGCACAATGCCTTGTAGGACTAGATCAACTGAATGTAATCATACCTTATTGATCTTTTCTTTCATCTTTTAATCCATATGCAAATGAGCAGTTAAGTGCACCAAGGGCTTCAGTGGTCAGGTGCTGCTAGGCAGAGCTTCTAGTTGTAACGGCAACGCCCCCGTTACTCCTAGATGCTCATTTGCACATATTCAAACTTCATTTTTCACAGCAATGGGAGCACATATGAATGTAGGACCATGCCACAGTTGCAGCTACTAAGACTGGTGGTAGACTGTAGACCAGAGGAGCTTGAGCGCAGGGGATTAGAAGGGCTTTTTTTTCATGAAAGGGGTTGGCGCATTAAGGATATTGAGGGCATATTGCTAGGATATGCCATTAATCTCAGATCGGTGCAGGTCCCACCTTTGGGACCCACTCCTAACTAAAGAACGGGGTCCCCTAGGGAGTTCCCAAAATAGCTGAACGAGCATGCTCAGCTATTTTCAGAAGTCTCAAAGCAGTGAACTAAGGGTGGCCACACATGTTCAGCTGCTCTCTGTTCAGTTCAGGAGTCCTGTTCTGGAGTAATGGAACCCATAACTATCTGAAGTCAGGAAGGCAGTGCTATCAGTGATCGACCGCCATCCCTCTATGACTGTGTATACACAGATAGCTGTCAGTCACTGATAGGACCTCCTCCTGGACTTTAAAGCCCAGAACGAGCAGGAATTTAAGTGTCTTAATTAGAAGTTTTACTGAATCTTTTCCCATAAAACTTTATATCAATCTGCTCAGCTCCTCCTACTCTATAACATGCTGCCTGCAGCTCAGACACCATGTTCAGGTTCCTTTTAAGTTAATGTGACATGCAGATGAAAGTGCATTTTCTTAAAGCCTGGATGAAACCATCTGCCATGCTCTCTGAGTTCATTGTTGCCTGTTTTTGCCAAGCTTGTGAAAACAGCTGCTACCCGGAGTCAGACCCCTGCACATCTAATAGTAAGTCAACAACTCCTTCAACCTACCTTAGGCTACTTTCACACTAGCGTTTTAAAATTCCGGTATTGAGTTCCGTCATAGGGGCTCAATACCGGAATAAAACGCTTCAGTTTTGTCCCCATTCATTGTCAATGGGGACAAAACTGAACTGAAGACAACGGAATGCTCCTGAAAGCATTCCGTTCCGTCTTCAGACCGGAGAACAAACCGCAGCATGCTGCGGTTTGCTCTCCGGTCCAGGCATCCGCACCAAGATGGATCCGGAATGAACCCCAATGATCCGTCTGGTGTGACCACAATGGTAACCGGATCCGCCCTCCATTGACTTTCAATGGAGTTCATGACGTGATGATCCGTCACCACATACACACATACAGACATAGACATACACATAAACATACACAGACATATATACATACAAATACACATACATACTTACATGCTCCCCGGCAGGTCTTCTGAGCGCCGGAGGGACAGGTCGGCGCGCACAGATGACGATTCCACCAGGCGCCCAGCAGAGGGCGCTGTGGGGAATCGTCACCTGTGCGAGCCGTCCTGCTCCTCCGGCGCTCTGGAGACCTGCCGGGAGCATGTAAGTATGTATGTGTATTTGTTTGTGTATATGTGTGTGTGTCTGTGTGTATGTATGTACTGTGTGACATGTGTGGGGCCGGAGCGCGGTTCCGGATCCACACAAGTCGCTGCGGCAGTCCTGATCCGGCAGCACCCTTCACATCATCCAGGCGCCCAGGCACACGTCATACAATAGACTATTGCTTATATAGTGTAGACTTTACCTATAGCTGCCAGGTCCTGTGCCACCAAATTACAGCTGCTCAGAAGGAGGCTTTGTAGACCCGTTGCATTCTTCAGAGTTTCTGAAAGCAGTTTCAGGTTTCCTCCAACACACTTATTCCAGGAAAGGTCCAGTATCTGAAGGTCCATCAGATAATGGGAGGCTTCAGCTAGGGATACATGTTATAGTTACTTGTACTGTGAAAAGTGCCTAACATGGAATTTATAATTCACTGCATTTTGTATGTATAGTCAAATAAAGATGATATATGGAACAGGAGTGGCAAAGTCCATAGTGGCCAGTGCTTCTAGGAGGTGTTGATGTTTCTATTATAGCACTTACCACATATGAGACAATGGAGGAAGATTTATATGTTATAATTTCAGCCCCACTTATGTGTGCAGTTATGACATGAAGATGTCTTCAGACTACCCTTGTTAATTAATAGTAACATTATACATTTAACTGTCATTTACAAGGAGGACGACGGCCTGTTCTCCATCAGGTTGTAGAGGGGAATACATTGCCAATGAAAAAATATGTTTTGAAAATCAAATCATTTTTAGATATAAATCCATACCTAGCCCTGCAAAGGATTCTTTCTTTAATGTGCAATTGCTGATATTCACAGATTTTAATTTAGGCAAAAAACGTAGTCTGCTGAAAAGATGTTCAGAAGTAAGTCCTATGCTTTTGTTGGATGACAGATCCAAGGTCTGAAGGTTGGAAAGAAGCGGTATGACCTGGGCTACAAAATAAAGATACAAAATTATTAGACCACGTCCTAAATTTACATTGTTACGTGTGCCGTTCTATGCATTCTTGATTCTATTATTTGTGAGTGATGTGTCTGTTTAGTATATGAAATCCAAAATCGTGTTTTCTGTTTTAAAGAGGACCTGTCACCTCTCCTGACATGTCTGTTTTAGCTTCATGCATTCCCCATGTAATAACAATTCTGGAATATCTATTCTCATGGCTCTATGTTGTATCATTCCTTTATTATTTCTAATAGAAGCTATGAATGAATTGCTAGCAGTCTGCAGTAAGGGTACAGAGGGGAGGTAACCAGTTGGGGGTGTGTACCTGAACAGTCTCACTCTATCCAATCAGTGCTGCCATTTTGAGAATGTGCAGAGACACCCCCACACACACACACACACACACACACACACAACTTTTTACCACCCTCTGTACCCTTACTACAGACTGCTCATTCATAACTTCTAGTAGAAATAATAAAGGAATGGCACAACATAGAGCCATAAGAATAGATGCCCCAGAATTGTTATTACATGGGGAATGCATGAACCTATTAAAACAGGAATGTCAGGAGTGGTGAAAGGTCCTCTTTAAATGTTCAGGTATCTACTCATCTGCCATGACTCCTCCATAAACATGTATGACCATCAGAGCATGCATGTTACTGCAATAAAGACAGGGGGATAATCTTATCCATGAGGGACACAGGTTTGGACATGTGGAAGTCCAAACATATTGATCTAACCAAGTATAGACAGTAAGTAATTGTTGATGGGATCCACTGACTATATAATGTCCGTTGACGTGTGCACGGTGGATTACAAAATGCATGACCATTTGTTCCATTAGGAGCTCTGCCTGGCAGCAAGCATGTATACTCAGCTGATCTGAGCATGCATGTTTATGGAAAGGGTGAGGGAGGTAGCTGATGATGGATTAATCGGTCATCTTTTGTGTATGACCACCTTATTACCCCCAGCAGCAGACATCAGTTACCAGGCAGACAGCTCCAAACACATTTGATAGTGGATCAAAATGAACAACTGGTGGTTTAAAGAGTCATTCCAGAGGATCTGATGTAGTACTATAAGCATGATCCAGGTGAAGGGGGTCTCCTCCCTACAGGTCAAGGAGCATCATTGCTGCCTAGTGACAATACTGGCAAGAGTCGCCTAGGCACTAATAACTTGTATAAAGCTAAATGTCGCTATGGGAATCATTTTACGGCAGTGGGATTGATAAGATCACTGATCTATTTCTCAATTGACAATGGCCATTTATCAATCACTAAGGAATGAGGTAGTGATGACATTAAACCTGATTGTAAATTCCACAGAGGACAAGCACTGATGTAAATGTGTTCACTTTATGTGCTCTGTAGTTAAAAAAAAATGGTTGTCCAGGGCTGAAATATTGTTGACCTATCATCATAACAACATCTGGGGGCTGATTCCCAGCACCCATGCTGATGGGGCCAAGGCACTCAAGCTCATCTTTCAAGTGAATAGGGCTGAGCTGTAAGACCAACAGAGCCACTATACAATGGAGCCATGGCTTCTTTAAAGGGGTATTCTCATCTTAGACAATGGGGGCATATCGCTAGGATATGCCCCCATTGTCTTATAGGTGCGGGTCCCACCGCTGGGACCCGCACCTATAGCCAGAACGGAGCGGGGAGCGCTGCGCCTGGAGGACCCCAGGTTTCCGGGGGTCCGGCCACCACCAGGAGCAGCTCCCCGCGCCGCTCATAGAAATGAATGGGAGCCGGGCCGTGCATGCGCGGTGCGCTCCCATTCATTTCTATGGAGCCGACGGAAGTAGCCGAGCCAGCGCTCGGCTATTTTCGGCGGCCCCATAGAAATGAATGGAGGGCGGCTGCGCATGCGCTGGGACCCGCACCTATAAGACAATGGGGGCATATCCTAGCGATATGCCCCCATTGTCTAAAATGAGAATAACCCTTTAACATCTGATCGGCAGGGGTGCTAGATGCCGGACCCCCACCGATCAAATATTGATGACCTATCCTTAAGGGGAGGACATCAATATTTGAGTTCTGGACATTTAACAGATAAAAAATACAGGCATTTTTCTAGTGGTTATCCATACTGTTAGGGCCCGTTCACACGACCGTGTGAACGGGTTCGTACCTATTCCACAAAATTGTGGTATAGGGGCGGGCCCGTTCACCTCTATGGCCAGCTCGCTATCTTGCCGAGCCGCAGGGGCTATACTATGGGCATGTTGTGAGCAAATTTGAGGAACACAGATCATCACGTTGCAAAATCTTTCTGTAATATCTGTCTATAGATTGTACCGAGATTCTGACTGACCTGTTACATGTGCACTTGGCAGCTGAAGGCATCTGTGTTGGTCCTATGTTCATATGTGTCCACATTACTGAGAAAAATGAAGTTTTAATATATGCAAATGAGCCTCTAAGAGCAATGGAGCGTGGTCATTACACCTAGAGACTCAGCTCTGTCTGCAACTGCTACACCCTCTCGAGTTTGATTGACAGAACCAGGCAGTGTAAATGTGATCATTCCTGGCACTGACTTCTCCTAAAGTCAATCAAAGTGCAGAGGACGCTGCAGAGAGAGCAGAGTCTCTAGGTGTAACAGCAACACCCCTGTTGCACCTAGAGACTGATTTACATATATTAAAACATCATTTTTGTCAGTAATGTGGACACATATGAACATGGGACCAACACAGATTCCTTCAGCTGCCAAGTGCACATGTATCAGGTCAGCCAGTTACATAGGTACAAATCTGTTGACAGATGCCCTTTAAATGGTTGGTGCACTTTAGGAATACTTTGTAATATCAAGCTTACATTTGGAATTGTTAACCTATATACAAATAAGAGAAGTCATTGCATTACTCAGTGCTGTAACATCATCCTTGGAAAGACAGCATTGATGAATGTCTAGTAGTTCCAGTTGTTTGAAGGCGGTCAAACGAGCTGCAGCCTCCCGGAATCCACCCCCTGTTGCCTTATTGCATGATAGATCCAATTTTCTCAAGTAAGGCCAATACTGAAATGCAGAACCTTAAGAAAAAAAATTAAAATTCTCAGTGAAACCTCTTGTTTTAGGAAGATGATAAAAAGGCAAATGCATATATTTGTAATTGTAGTTGGAGGGTGCAGGTTGCACCGAACAGTTAATTTGCATAATACAAAAGGTATGATTTCTCAGCAAAGGAAAGTTAGCAGTACATTGTGACATATACCCTTGAAATCCAATCTGTCACTTATATCTAATAATTACAGGTCCAGCATATCTTTATGTTCTTTGTCTAATGACCTCATAAAAAGAAATAATACAGAACGGCCCCCACCTCCAGCCATCCTTCATGCTGAATGGTGGTAGCCTTCATGTTATAACAAGGCAGCTGATAAGGAGTGAGGAGAACAAGTGGCGGTCATCTACTTATGAATTTTTTAGACCCATAGTTATATGTCTGTTGTATTTTTAAGATAAAAAAAACTGCATAAAGATATAGACAGAGTTCTGAGATGGAGGCTTTAGGGCCACAGGAAAATTAAATTAGGCTTTAAAGAGGACTTTTCATTTTTGTTGAATTAAAGGGGTATTCCCATCACAGACCATGGGGGGCATATCGCTAGGAACGCTGAGAATGGAGCTGGGAGATTGGTGGCGTCTCCTCCTCCCTGTACCGATGCGCAGTATTAACATACTCAGCATGAAAACTACAGTGGGGCAAGAGAGGGGTGTTTTAAAAGAACAAGGATGGTAGCACCAGAGTAAACTAAACAAAAAAATGTAAATGATGTAGGAGATGTAGTTACTGACTCAGATACTTGATGCTGTCCTGCCCTAGGCCAGTAGAGTGCAGTTTTAAAACACACAAGCAGGAGCAGTTTTTTAGTTCTTCAGTAATATTCTTCATTGCACTTCCAAGCTCTTTGTTTTCTGAAAGTTCCAAAACTTCCATTCTTGACATCTTGCTAAAAGCCAGTGCTGAAATATGGAAAACGAAAAAGTCACACAAAGTCGTGCAGTCATATCTGCACATGAAAAAAAAACATTGAGGCAATGCTTCTTCAGCCCGCTACTCCCCTCAGTATGAAAAGATAATAGAGGTATGCACCCTGCTTTGGCACTTAAGACTCATTGCCAAGATGTCATGGAAAATACAGTGGGCAAAAATATTGGTAACATGTTTTCAGTACACATTACCACATCGGTCTCCACAAGAAAGTGTGGATCTGTTTGGGGTTTCTCTAACTACAGGATCTGTTGCTGTTCTTCCGGGAATGTAAGGGACTACATAATAAATACTTAGAGTGGAAATTCTGGTTTGTAGTTATAGTTATAACTGTTTCTGTTATGGTGCAAGATAGACCGATTACAAAGTTAGATAGATAGATAGATAGATAGATAGATAGATAGATAGATAGATAGATAGATAACCACACCTATTGAACATTTCAACATTTTTCACCTTACACCCACAAGCTTAAATTTATTTTATTGGGATTTTATGTGACAGACCAACACAAAGTACTGTAGCAAGTATGTGTGAAATAAAAAGAAAATGATACATGGTTTTCAAAATTTTTAATAAATAAAATATGGAAAGTACGGCGTGCATTAGTATTCAGTCCCCGAGTCAATACTTTAGGGTCGGGATAAGTGAACTTGTGTTTCAAGTTCGGCATACAAGGTTCAGGTTATCTAAGAATTCCGTTATGAATTCCATAACTTATGGTCCTTGGTAGCGGAATCCATAAGGGAATTTTTAGTTAACCCGAACCTTGCATGCCAAACTTGAAACACATGTTCGCTCATCCCTACTTTTGGAGTATAGCTCTACCAGCTTTGCACATCTAGAGGCTGAAATTGTTGCCCATTCTTTGGAAAATGGCTCAAGCTCAGTCAGATTGGATGGAGAGCGTCTGTGAACAGCAATTTTCTTGACAGATTCTCAATGGGATTTAGGTCTGGACTTTGACTGGACTATTCTAACACATGGATATTCTTTGATTCAAACCATTCTTTTGTAGATCTGGTTGCATGTTTAGGGTCATAGTCCTGCTGGAAGGTGAGCCTCTACCAGGTTTTCCTCCAGGACTACCTGTATTTAGCTCCATCCATCTTCCCATCAACTTTGATCAGCTTCCCTGGCCCTGCAGAAGAAAAGCGTTTGCAGCTTATGGCAAACTGCAAATGGGACTTCACTAATTAGTGCTTCCCTTGCCTGGGCTGTCCGTTTAAGAGGACAGTGTTGTCTTGGTAGGTTTGCAGTTGTGCCGTACTCCTTCCATTTTTGGATGAAGGATTGAACAGTGCTCTGTGAGATGTCCAGAGCTTGGGAAATTTTTTTATAACCAAATCCTGTTTTACACTTCTCCACAACTTTATCCCTGACCTGTCTGGTGTGTTCCTTGGTTTTCATAATGCTGTTTGATCACTAATGGTCACTAACACATCTCTGAGGCCTTCACAGATCAGCTGTAGTTATACTGAGAATATATTACACACAGGTGGACTCTATTTACTAATTACCATATTTTTCGCTTTATAAGACTCACTTTTTCCCCCCCAAAAGTAGGGGGAAAATGGCTGTGCGTCTTATAAAGCGAATACTAGTGAGCGCTTCCATTATGGAAGTGCTCACTAGTATACATTAGGTGCCGGGAGCGGGGAAACATACTTACCCTCCTCAGCTGCAGCTCCGCTCCGGGTCTGGCGCTCCTCTGTCTTTTCCTGGCGGCGCTGCACTGTCCTGACTGCGTACAGCTGATCTGAGGTCTGATGGGGGCACAATGGGCTGATCTGAGGTCTGATGGGGGCACAATTGGCTGATCTGAGGTCTGATGGGGGCACAATGGGCTGATCTGAGGTCTGATGGGGGCACAGTGGGCTGATCTGAGGTCTGATGGGGGCACAATGGGCTGATCTGAGGTCTGTTGGGGGAACAGTGGGCTGATCTGAGGTAAGATGGGGGAACAGTGGGCTGATCTGAGGTCTGATGGGGGCACAATTGGCTGATCTGAGGTCTGATGGGGGCACAGTGGGCTGATCTGAGGTCTGATGGGGGCACAATGGGCTGATCTGAGGTCTGTTGGGGGCACAGTGGGCTGATCTGAGGTAAGATGGGGGCACAGGGGGCTGATCTGAGGTCTGATGGGGGCACAGTGGGTTGATCTGAGGTCTGATGGGGGCACAGTGGGCTGATCTGAGGTCTGATGGGGCACAGTGGGCTGATATGGGGGCACAAACATGGTCTGATGGGGGCACAGTGGGCTGATCTAAGGTCTGATGGAGGCACAGTGGGCTGATCTGAGGTCTGATAGGGGCACAGTGGGCTGATATGGGGCACAGTGGGCTGATATGGGGGCACAGTGGGTTGATATGGTGGCACAGTGGGCTGATATGGGGGCTGAGTAGGCTGATTGGCTGATCTGAGGTTTGATGGGGGTGACTGGGCTGATCCGAGGTCTGATGGGTGCTGAGTGGGCTGATATGAGGGCTGAGTGGGCTGATTTGAGGTCTGATGGGGGTCTGAAAGGGCTTATCTGAGGTATGATGTGATATCCTGAAATTTATGGGGGGTCTGACATGAGGTCTGATGAAAAATATTTTTTCTTATTTTCCTACTCTAAAATCTGGGGTGCGTCTTATCATCGGGTGTGTCTTATAAAGCGAAAAATAAGGTAGGTGACTTCTGAAGGCAATTGGTCACACTGGATTTTATTTAGGGATGTCAGAGCCCAGGGGGCTAAATAAAAATGCATGCCTCACTTTTCACTTCACACATACTTGCTACTTTGTGTTGGTCTATCACATAAAATCCCAATAAAATACATTTAAGTTTGTGAGTATACCATTAAAAAAATGTGGAAAATTTCAAGGGATATGAATACCTTTTCAAGGGAATGTAGATAGATAGATAATATAGGAGATAGTAAATGGATTTGTACCTAGGGAATCACCATCCTCTGCTTTAAGGCTACACTCTGTTAAATTTAATGACTTCAATTCACAATTGCTTGAGAAGTGCTGGGTGAGTCTGGATAAGGCTCCTCCAAGATGACTGTTCCATGATAAATCCAGGACTTGCAGATTAGGAATATGTTGTAGTGCTTCTCCTACGTGGAAGAAAAAACTAGTACTATATTACATGTGGCAAATTTTACTGTCACAATGCATCACATATAATATTTCTACGGTCATTATAACAAATATTACTTGAGAATTTTGTGTCACTAATGCACCTGTACTATTTACATCCCTTCAGTCACTGCTAGCAGTTGTACTCTACCTGAAGGAACAGCAACAGGGGTTATCATAAGGGGAATTATTTGCAGGAATCTGCATTTACATACTTTGTGCCATATTTATGAAATATCACAAGATTTGATCAATTTAGTGCAAGGTGAGATGTTACTCCACTTTCTATGCCAACCCCTTTGCTGAGACTACAATAATTTTTGCAACTTTTTAAATTGTTGCAGTTGATAAATCAGGGTTAAAGGGGTTGTCCAACTTCTAAATGTGTTTTAATTAACCCCCTTCTCCCAGCATTACCAGCCAAGGGAAGCATGCTTACCTGTTCTCCAGTGATCAGTACTGGCTCTTCACTGCACTTCGGTCCCCGAATGTAAACTTTCAGCACAGATGCGGACAGTCATTTACTACAGCAGTGCACGTGAAGACAGTAGTGGACTTACAGAATCAGAACCGAGTGTTGAGGAGCAGGTAAGTATGTTGCCCCTGATAGGTCACACTGGGGGGAAGGGGGGTAATTAAAACACACTTAGAATCTGGACAACCCTTTTATGTAAGTTTAGAAACAAACCCATTAAATACACTTAATTTTATAATCTCCTGTTTTCAATGATCTGTGTGTCATCATATATAATACAGTATATTTGGAGCCAAAGTACATGGACAAGTAGAACGCAGCTCCAAGTAATCCATTCATATATTTATTTTTAGGGAGGCAACTGAATCTGAGTAATGAAAATGATGCATCTCCCACGCCTTGAATGTAAACATACTGTATGCATATGGAGAGCACAGCAATAAGGTCTCGTCTTCTCCTGAGGGATTAAGATTAGGTGGCACAGATAAGGGGACTTACATTTCTGGAGTTTCTAGTTTACTACTGTATGTCTGTGAACTGAGCAGAGGGAATGGAATGCTCTATCATATATTAACATTGAGTGGGGCTGCGTTCTAAAGGGCTCAGCTGTGGTTGTCCAGCTTTTACTACGTGATGGCCTTTCCCCAGCTTTTACTAAGTGATGGCCCATCCTCCACCTAGGCCATCACAGGCTGATCAGTGGAGGTCTGACACCCCACACCTCTGCCAATCAGCTGTTTGGGTGTAACTCTGGCTGTGTAGTGGACAGAGCTCATCATGGCAGCACTGCTCTCAACATATTCTTACTTCAACATAAGTCAAGTTCCCTCGACTACACAGTTGACAGTGTTGTGTAGTTCTGGTGTTGGACCCTCGACCATCAGCTAGTGAAAAGCTGGACAGCCCCTTTAATGTTTGTCCTTCACGTGACAACAGGAGCAGAATGGCCATAGACCGTACAGGATCATTTCCCGGTTGGCTTGATGCTGCTCAAGCCCTCCTCATGGCCACTAGCCAGGTACTTAAAGATTTGAAGCCCTCATCACTAATTAATGTAGGTGCATCAGACACATGTTCCTGGCCAGCGCCCACAGGTGCCCTCCTGAATTCAACCAATCAATCCTGTCCTCAGGACAATAATGCAGTTTCATACTGTGGTGTGGGTGGCGGTATTTTGTTCTGGACTACAGTATTGCTGGCCCTGCCTTCTTTTGTTGTCCCTGCCTACTTGTGTTGGCCCTGCCTTCTGTCAATTTGACCCACCTACAACATGGGGCTACGTTTAGGTTTTTTTCCAGGGCCACTTTAAGTTCCCAGTCCACCCCTCCATGACCAGGGCAGATTTATCCTCCAGAAGTAAGCAATGATGGTTCATGTTGGATGACTACAAGCGTAGATCTTGGAATCCATAAAAAAATTGAAACAATAAGTCTAATGTATAATTGCTTAACTTCTCATGTCACTGTGAATAACCATTTCTTGCTGAAAATGTAACACCCCTTTAAGCAGCCAATTGTGCCTGCAACTGTATGAAAGTGAGAAAACCTTGGCCAAAAGATTCAGTTGTGGTATCTACAAAACATCCTAGAGCCCCAAAAATTAAATCATACCCATCCCCTCAAAGCCATACCTAAAGCACCAGCATCATCTGCTGTCAGACCACAGTTACTTAAGTTCAATATTCTCAGTCTACTGACATGGCAGAGGTGTGGGGTCAGCATTGTCATAGCTCCACCAACCAGCTCATTCCAAGACAGATCAATTTCTTCAGCATCTGGGAGAAATGACATCAATGAACCTAAAGGAAGATATAAGTATACAGTGGTAAGGAGCGTGTAGTAGAAGATAATGATTTACTTGATTATGTTAGAAGATAACGCTGACTAATATTCATTACTGATCTGCTTCTCTTCTCAAGAATCCTCAGATCTTCTTATTGGCACTTATTACAGGTTGTATCGATCTCTCCCCTTTACAGCTACACAATAAATGTTAATGGCTGGATTATCCCTGTAATGAGGTTTTCTTACAAGGTACATTTATGTTATATTGATTGGTGGAATGCGTGAATCCCTACTGATCAGACATTCTAGTGACATGTTATAGATCTGTCTACTGAGAAGACCATTTGAAGGATACTATTTTTACAGTTCTTTTAGTTGTCAGAGCGTTTTAGTTGTCAGAGCGTGAGTAAACTACATACAGATTCCAAGACAGGAGCAGTAGATTTTGTTACCCTCACTTTGGGTATCAATACCACATAAAATGTCCTATAGCTTGAATTCAATACAAAACATGTAAAGTATTAAGAAAGTTCCTCAGCATTAGAACTAGACTAACCTGATGGGTCTAACGTGATGGGTTAAACTCAGGAGTGACATGGTAGCATAGCTGTGTTTGATGACTGCTGAAATCTGCTAAAGCTAGAATCAGTTCTAAGACATGTACCATAGACCTGCCTTCAAAATGTGGCTGGTAAAAAGGCACATTAAGATACAGTTACAATGCATGCTTGCAAACAGTCCTTAAAGGGTAATTCCATCTGGGACATTTATGACATATCGAAAGAATATGGTATAAATATCCAAAAAGTTTTAGATCCCGCATTTGGGTCCTACTTCAATCTCGAGACCATGGCCCTGGTGTGAATATAGAGCATGTCGCGCATGCGCAGCTTCTCTATTCGCCGCCCTGACTCTGTTGATATTTTTGGAAGTCTGATACCGGTGAATGGAGAGGCAGGCAAGCTTGCACAGCAGGCCCTATATGAGACAGGAGCAGTTCTCAAAGGTGGAACCTGCACCTATTGGACATTTGTTACAGTAGGTTCACATGTAGGTTTTTTCTGTACTTTTGCATTTTTAGTGGTGTTTTTTGCACCTGCATTTTTTGTGTCTGATGCTATTTTTTTCTGCGCGGGTGCGATGCGTATGAATGCATTTTGCACGCACGTGATGAAAAACTGAATGTTTACAAACAACATTGCTAAGCAACCATCAGTGACTCACGCAATGCATCCGCACTTGCTTTGCAGATGCAATGCGAATTTCACGCAGACTCATTCACTTCAATGGGGCCAGGGCTGCGTGAAAAACGCAGAATATAGAACATACGGCGATTTTCACGCAATGGTGAACTGATGCATGAAAAAATTCGCCCATGTGAAAAGACCCATTGAAATGAATGGGTCAGGATTCAGTACGAGTGCAGTGCGTTCGCATCACGCATTACACCCGTGCGGAAATCTCGCCCGTGTGAAAGGGGCCTAAAGGTGTTCTCTAGGTGTTTAATATTGATTACCTATCTTCAGGATAGACCATCAATATCATATTAGTGGTGGTCTGACACCCGGCACCCCAGTGATCAGCTGTTTGAGGAGGCTGTGGCGCTTCGGTAAGCGCTGTGACCTCCTTGCAGCTTTCAAAAATCAGTTTTGTCCACTATATAGTGGCTGTGTTGGTATTGCAGCTCAGCCTCATTCACTTGATTGGGTCTGAGCCACGCTTAGGCCATGTAACAGATGAATGTCACATCGCTGGCCTAGGAAGAGGCCGCAGCACTCACCAGAGAGCCACTGTCAAACATCTGATCAGTAGTGGTGCTGGGAGTCACGCCCCTGCCAATTCGATACCGATGGCCATCAATATAAAGGTCTTGGACAATCTAGTAGAATGAGATATAATACAGTACTATTAACTATCCGATCATTCCTACAGTAAAATGAGTTTACTTACCCAGCTCTTTTATGCCAGTAGCTGTCAGACCACAGTTATTCAGGTTTATAAAGTGAATTTCTGCTTTTTTACCAAACTTCTCCATGAACTGCTTTACCTTCCACCATCCAGATGTGTCTGAATCCAGCTCGTCCTCTGTGCAATGCAAAATATTGTAGGCAAAATGAGAAAAGATGCCTTTTAATACAAATGTTGGACATATATCTAGTTTTTTCTTAAGACCCCCCCATAGCCATTAGTGTACTGTCGACCAAACCCACCCAGAATCTCGGGTTCAGCCAATGGTCCAATGTGTGTGGGGAGCTCCTGACTCTTCCTCCTCAGATGATCTCACCAGAAGTTTCTCCCATTAAATAAACATTTAGCTGAGCCAAACATGTATCTGTATGGGGGAGCCGGAAGGGAATCGGGAGGAGATAGCTGTCACCCAAACAACTGTTCAGCTTACAGATATTAATGAGCCACATAAACGTATTAAGGGTATTTCCAGATAGGATGGAGAACATTAAGTATTATAGCATATAGACTTGAAAAAATATGTCTCCCATAAAACTTATACTTTTATTAATTAAATTAAAAGATAACGTCACACATATATTTTCCTAAAAAGGGAGTATCAGTATGTTGGTCTGGATCCCAGGAGGGGAAAGAAAAAACAATATAAAAGGATGTGTCTGAGCCCTAGTACATCCTATTGAAAGGGCCCTCTGCCCAGGAATACCCCCTGATGGTGGGGATATCCTGTCCCCGTGCCTAGGCCTATCTCTCCCTATTACACCCTAAGCAAGGTGTGTAATATTCGATATTTAACAGCAAGATATAATAATCTGATAGAACCAATAAGTATCCAAATAAGTGATACCCCAGTGATACCCCAACGCGTTTCGCCCAGAAACTGGGCTCCTCAGGGGGTGATAGTATTGTTAATGAATACAAATGTAGATATCAGAGGGAAAGGTAAAGTGATACTTATCCCTGCCAAGACACCAGACATGAGATAGACGCTGGAGTCTTTAGTCTCGTTGGCGTTATAATCCCCACATCAGCGCCATGTGGGGATTATAACGCCAACGAGACTAAAGACTCCAGCGTCTATCTCATGTCTGGTGTCTTGGCAGGGATAAGTATCACTTTACCTTTCCCTCTGATATCTACATTTGTATTCATTAACAATACTATCACCCCCTGAGGAGCCCAGTTTCTGGGCGAAACGCGTTGGGGTATCACTGGGGTATCACTTATTTGGATACTTATTGGTTCTATCAGATTATTATATCTTGCTGTTAAATATCGAATATTACACACCTTGCTTAGGGTGTAATAGGGAGAGATAGGCCTAGGCACGGGGACAGGATATCCCCACCATCAGGGGGTATTCCTGGGCAGAGGGCCCTTTCAATAGGATGTACTAGGGCTCAGACACATCCTTTTATATTGTTTTTTCTTTCCCCTCCTGGGATCCAGACCAACATACTGATACTCCCTTTTTAGGAAAATATATGTGTGACGTTATCTTTTAATTTAATTAATAAAAGTATAAGTTTTATGGGAGACATATTTTTTCAAGTCTATATATTAATGAGCCACTCTTAGATTCAAGACCTTTGACTTAGGGGTTGTTCACATATCAGTTATTTGATCAGTTATTTCCATCAGTTATTGTGAGCCAAAACCAAGAGTGGACCCTAAACAGAGATCAGGTATAATGAAAAGATCTGCACCTGTTTGGTGTTTTTGACCCGCACCTGGTTTTGGTTCACAATAACTGATGGAAATAACTGATCAAATAACTGATATGTGAACAACCCCTTAAAAGGGTTTTCCGAGATTATACTGATGACCAGGGGCGGACATACCGCCTGTGCAGCCGATTCAGCTGCACAGGGGCCCAGCAGATGAGGGGGCCTATTCATACTAGTGAGCGCCTCTGGAAGCGCTCACTAGTATGCAAGAAGCGGAGGAGAGAAGCGCTTACTTACCCCTCCTCCCTGGTCTCCGCCAGCCTGATTGCGTACAGTGCGCACTATGACCTGACGCTGTATGCAGTCAGGTCACATGACTGTGCAACACAAGCTGTTGGAGACCTGCAGGGCAGGGACTCACTTCAGGACACCCTGTCGGACATGAAGAGCAGCGGAGCAGGAGAGGTACATTTAAATTATTTATTTTTAGTCTGATCTGAGGTCTGATGGAGTTCTGTCTGAACATCCATATGGGGGGGCTGAATAAATAAATAAGTGATATTGGGGGCGGTCCTCCTGAGTAACTGACATATGGGATGGGGGGGTCCTCCTGAGCAACTGATATTGGGGGGGGGGGGTCCTGAGCAACTGACATATGGGGGGCCTGAATAAGCAACTGATATGGGGGGGGGTTCTCAGCAACTAACCAGGGGCCAGGCACATTCTTTGCACAGGGGCCCTCTGCTGTCTGTGTCTGCCCCTGCTGATGACCTGTGCTCAGGCACCCCCTCCCATCAGCTATTTGATAAGGCACCAGCGCTCCTGTGAGTGCCACATCCTTCTCACAGCTTACCAAGCTCAGTGTCATACATTATACAGCGGCTGTGATTGGTATTGCAGCTCAGCCCCATTCGCCCTAGGCCACGTGACAGATGAACTTGTCGTCACTGGCCTAGGAAAAGCTGTGATAAGGCCGCGGCGCTCAAAGGAACACCGGTGCCTTCTAAAACAGCTTATCGAAGGGGGTCCCGGGTGTTGGACCCCCACCAACCAGATACTGATAACCTATCCTGAGGATAGGTCATCAGTAATGAAATCTAAGAAAACCCTTGAAGCCTGTGGTACTTACGGTACAGTTACTTAAAGAGATTTTCCAGGACTGTAATACAGGTGATCAATATCAAATCATTGGGGGCCATCTCCCAGCACCCCTAATTAGTTGCTGGAATAGACAGACTACTGCACTCTGGAGCAACACAGCTCCGTTTACTGGGTAGTGGCTGGGACTGGTATTGCCAGGTTGCTCCCATTTACTGACCTTCTGTAGGACTGGCCTCTTCATTTTCTTCTCCATAGACCCCAGGTACAGGCTTCTTCTCAGAGGCTTCTTCATTCTTTTCATTTGTTGTCTTTCCAGGCTCTTTATCGAATGCCTTGAAGAATCGCTTTACTTGGAATATGTCGCTCTTTCCTTTATCTGACTTTTTTCTTTGTATCTGACTAAAAATCAGATCGAATGGAGACCTTTTCTGTGCTTCTCCCTCCTTCTTCTCTGATCCTTAATAAATGTAAAAAGGGACAGACTACTTCCAGTGTATATCAATGTAGAATATCAGCACTATGGGGGTCATTTATTATATTGAAATATGCCTGTGACTTCGCCCCGCTCACGCCAGGTCTAAAATTGTGGCCGTGGCATTGGGGGGGGAAGGGGACAGGCCGACATCATTTACCATTCTATGCCTAAAACAGACGCCTGTTTTAGGCATAGAAAAAGGTGAAAATGTAAGAAAACTTGGAAGCTGTCTTACATTTAGAACTGGCGCTGGATGCGCCAAAGTTATGGAGGGGCCGGTGCCTCTTCATAACTTTGGCGGATCCACTGCCAGCTATGGGGCTTTATTAAGACTGGCGTCTAAAACACCTGTCTTAATAAATGTGCCCCAATGTACCTGTAGATGTGAGAATGAATTTATTGTTCCTATTTAAAAGGATATTCATATTCAGCAGATGTTTAGTCATTGTATAATGAAAATCTAAACAATTTCCTAATGTACAGTACTTTGTATATTCATTTTTATAGTTTTAATATCTCTGCTTGCTGGGATTCAATGGGAACGTTCACTGTTTGCTGGTCGTGTGATGATCACACAGGTGCAGTACAATGTATGGCTTCCTTGTAGTGAGCTGAGTAACTGCGTGTTCATCACAACATGACCAGGACAGATCTCCATCCTCTGGAAGTAAACCATAATGGTCATTACATTACAGCAAGCAGAGATCTTGACAACTCTGACAAATTGTTACTAAATGAGTAAGTTTTATTTGATGAAACCAGAAAACCCGTTTAACACTAAATGGCATTTCAGTATATTTGTCAATGACTATCGCTTTGCAAAGAAATAAACATACAGTAAAAGGAGAGTCCATACCTCCCAACACAAAAAATATTCTACGTTTTTTAAACCAGCACCTGAATATTATTATTTTATGCACTATATATACAATATAGCGCTACTATATTCTGCAGCGCTTTACAGACATTAGCATCCAACTGTCCCCAATGGGGCTCATGATCTAAGCTCCCTCTCAGTATGTCTTTGGAGTGTGGGAGGTAACCAGAGGAAACCCACACAAACATGGAGAGAACATACAAACTCCATGCAGATGTTGTCTTTGGTTGGATTGGAACCCAGTGCTGCAAGGCAAGTACTAACCACTGAGCCACCATGCTTTTGTAATTGCATGTAATTAAAAATTTAGCATAGAACTGAGTTATTCAATGGAATGTATCTGTATAGCGCCACCTGCTGTTTGTTGTTTGACTTATTTCTCCCTCCACCTCACTGAGGTGGTCACATGCACTCAGTTTATATGTTTAACTGCCACCAGCCATATTTTCTGGTATGGGGAAAGAGCTACAGCAGAAAGGACACACACCCTGATCTGTAATAGGAAGATAACTGCAGCAGAAAGGACATGCCCCTGAGCTGTCATAGGGAGAAAGCTGCAACAGAAGGGATATGCCGCCTGAGTTGTGATAGGGAGATAGTTGCAGCAGAAAAGACATGCCTCCTTAGTTGAATGGGGAGATCTCTTGATCCATGTGAGGTACAGGGCTGGTTCAAGAGATTTTTGTGTACTATATGATATCTGATTTTCGTTTTTTTACATCAGTAATTGTATAACCCCTTTGATTGATAGGCTAGATTTTTGTCCCATGTTCTAGCCTCTCTATGATCCAGTGTCATCACATAATAAGGGTATATTTGCATGGTCAGAATTTCCACCAGGCAAATCTGCTGTGAGTTCTGAAGATGATCTGTGGACGAGATTTACACCTGAATATGCTGTTCATTATAAAATCAGTGGTACTCTCATTTTTACCATTCTGATGCATTGCAGGTAGAGTGGATAAGGATTCTGACAAAATCCACAACTACATTATATAGTATTAGAGACGTCACATTTGCACCACCATGATAAAAAGGAGGATAGTAGTGATGTAAAGCAAGACCGTACAATATAACAAGTGTATAACACTTAAAGGGGTTCTCCGGGAATTAAGAAAATGAAAATACTTAAATATTACTTTATTATAAATATATTCCCAAATACCTTTCATTAGTTATAATGGCTCTTTTTGTCTGGGGGGCAATCATTAGGAGGAACAAAACGGCCGCCATCCTATTAGTGCACACAAAACCTGTCCTAATCACACAGCAGGACAAGTTACTGCACAACACTGAGGTAAGGAGCTGCCTCATCCTCCTCTCTGTTCTGTTTGTCACAGATTATGATCTTGAATACAGCTGATAAGATCTTCAGTTGAATCTATGTAGGAATGGAGTTCATGAGGAGACATGAAGTACAGAGGATGGACAGGACAGACTGTGGTAATGGAGACTGCATACAAGTGCTGCTCATTAGCCACATCCCCACCTCCTCTCTGTACTTCATGTCTCCTCATGAACTCCATTCCTACAGAGATTCAGGTGAAGATTAGTGTTGAGCGAGCATGCTTGGCCGAACTCGCTGTTCGGCCGAGCATGCTTACGCTCGGGTCCGCTCAATCCGCGCAATGCTCGAGTCTCTTCCCCGTACTGTAATGTTGATTTGTACGCTAATGCGTACGAATTTGTATGCTAATGCGTACCCTTTTTTCTATGCTAATGTGTACAAATTCAGTTAGCATACTTTTACGGGTGAAAAGAGTAAAAGAGGAGAAGTCATGATTCTGACCTTTTTCTATTAACCAGACACCCTCCCCTCTTCCGAGCGGGGGGTGCCTGGTTTAGTCCCATTGACTAACATTACGCTCGGGTGCTCGGCCGAGCACTCAAGCAACCCCTAGTGCTCGGCCAGAGCACCCGAGCATACGAGCACAGAGGTGATCGCTCAGCACTAGTGAAGATCATATTAAACTGTATTCAGGATCATAATCCCTGACAAGCAGAGCAGAGAGGAGGATGAGGCAGCTCTTTACCTCAGTTATGTGCAGTAACTTGTCCTGCTGTGTGATTAGGACAGGTTTTATGTGTACTAACAAGCAGGGGCGTACATAGAAATCATTGGGCCCCATAGCAAGAATCTGAATGGGGCCCCTAACCCCGCCCACTACCCCGGCCCATCCCACATGCTGCCCTGGCTCCTCCCATGCCACACCCCCATTTGCCAATAAAGAAATGTATACATAAGCTACTGATTTATTTATTTATTTTTTAAATTAAGGAGACGCTATACTGAATGGGGGCAGCCACAAGGATGGATTATACTGTATATTATACAGCATGGTGTAGGGATTATACTGTATATTATACAGCATGGTGTAGGGATTATACAGTATATTATACAGCATGGTGTACGGATTATACTGTATATTATACAGCATGGTGTACGGATTATACTGTATAGTATACAGCATGGTGTACGGATTATACTGTATATTATACAGCATGGTGTACGGATTATACTGTATACTATACAGCATGGTGTACGGATTATACTGTATATTATACAGCATGGTGTACGGATTATACTGTATAGTATACAGCATGGTGTACGGATTATACTGTATATTATACAGCATGGAGTAGGGATTATACTGTATATTATACAGCATGGTGTACGGATTACACTGTATATTATACAGCATGGTGTACGGATTATACTGTATATTATACAGCATGGTGTACGGATTATACTGTATATTATACAGCATGGTGTACGGATTATACTGTATATTATACTGCATGGTGTAGGGATTATACTGTATACTATACAGCATGGTGTAGGGATTATACTGTATATTATACAGCATGGTGTAGGGATTATACTGTATATTATACAGCATGGTGTAGGGATTATACTGTATATTATACAGCATGGTGTAGGGATTATACTGTATATTATACAGCATGGTGCAGGGATTATACTGTATACTATACAGCATGGTGTACGGATTATACTGTATATTATACAGCATGGAGTACGGATTATACTGTATATTATACAGCATGGTGTAGGGATTATACTGTATATTATACAGCATGGTGCAGGGATTATACTGTATATTATACAGCATGGTGTATAGATTATACTGTATATTATACAGCATGGTGTACGGATTATACTGTATATTATACAGCATGGTGTACGGATTATACTGTATATTATACAGCATGGTGTACGGATTATACTGTATATTATACAGCATGGTGTACGGATTATACTGTATATTATACAGCATGGAGTACGGATTATACTGTATATTATACTGCATGGTGTAGGGATTATACTGTATACTATACAGCATGGTGTAGGGATTATACTGTATATTATACAGCATGGTGTACGGATTATACTGTATATTATACAGCATGGTGTAGGGATTATACTGTATATTATACAGCATGGTGTAGGGATTATACTGTATATTATACAGCATGGTGTACGGATTATACTGTATATTATACAGCATGGAGTACGGATTATACTGTATATTATACAGTATGGTGTATGGATTATACTGTATATTATACAGCATGGTGTACGGATTATACTGTATATTATACAGTATGGTGTATGGATTATACTGTATATTATACAGTATGGTGTACGGATTATACTGTATATTATACAGCATGGTGTACGGATTATACTGTATATTATACAGTATGGTGTATGGATTATACTGTATATTATACAGTATGGTGTATGGATTATACTGTATATTATACAGTATGGTGTATGGATTATACTGTACATTGTATAGCATGGTACAGGGATTACAATATATACTGTACAACAAATGCATGGCGGTTACACCATGCCGGACAATATAACCCCTGCGCCACGCTGTACAATATACAGTATATACACAGTAGAGGTATAATGTATATTGTCTGGCACAGTATATGCATATACCCACACATGCATACACATACATACACACACACATACATACATACACACACATACATACACATAACACATAAAAACTTACATTTACTTGTCCATTGTCCTGACGCCACTCTGGAGGGGGCTGGGCCTTGGTCTTCTTTCTCCTCTTTCGCCGCGCTGCAAAAGAGTCCAGTAGCAGCCGGCGGCATGAGGGAGGAGGCGGGGCAAGTGGGAGCGCACAGGAACGTCCGGGTTGCGGCGGTGAGCAGAGGTGAGGGGGCCAGGAGAGGCCCGGAGCGCAGGGACAGGACACATCTTAATGATGCAGAGTAGGGGGCGGGGCCTCCCGTGCGCTCCGGGCCCCCCTGTGCTGCGGGCCCCATAGCAGTGGCGTGGTCTGCCTCTATGGGCGGTACGCCACTGCTAACAAGACAGCGGCCATTTTATTTCCCCTGATGATTGCTCCCCAGACAAAACAAGCCATTATAACTAATGAAAGGTAATTGGGAATATATTTATAATAAACTAATATTTAAGTAGTTTCATTTTCATAATTTCCGGAGAACCCCTTTAAGGAGCAGCGTCTGCAATGGCAGAACAGGATGGTTCAAAAAAACTGTATGAATAAACTGCCACAAAAACTGTGACTTAAAAAGAAAAAAACTCTCTGTGACTCTGTGCATCTAAATCCATCCTTATATGTGGATTTTGACACTGATTTACTGCTGATTGTGCCAAAACAAATCTGGACATGAAAAAAAAAAAACTTCACTAAAACCGATTAAATCAAAGATGACTATTTTTAAGTTAGACTGGTGAAAATATGCCAAAACATACTGACAGTGCACTCAAACCCTTATTTGCAAACGGGGTGCACCTCCAATGAGATAACCTCAGGCAGCACCAGGTGGGGGCAAGAGGGTGGCAGCTAAAGGGCCATGGGCTGTGGGGAAGGGGTTAGGTTAAGAAATTGGCATGGGGGGGCGCAATTTCAGTTTTCGCCTCAGGCAGCACAAAGGCTAGGTGCACCCTTGTTTGCAAATGTATAATAGTACATCAAAAAATAAAATAGTGTATTAAAAAGACTCATTAGAACATGGTCTATGTATCCCTTCGTACAGTTTACCCCACATTTGTCTAGATGTTAAATACTACTCTGCATTCTTCCAACTCGTTACACTGGTCTTCCACTAAAGTCACTTGAAACGTCCGTACCACTCCCTGATTCAGTTCTCCAGATTACATTCACAGTACATCAGATGACTGTTAGCCTACCTTTGTCCATGCTTTCTACTGCCTTACAGAGGTTGTGCGCTCCAAGATGTTGGGAATTGTAGCGGTATGTCTCTTGGTGTCCCTTGGTGTTACAACTTCAGGTCTGGCTGAACTAACATTCATGGTTTTAAGCAAAAATCAGTTTGAAACCCAAGGTTTTCTCTCTGCAGATACACCATGCTGCATTCCTGTCCACTGTACGAGACGAAAGTGAGAAGGTGTGATCATGTAACCAAACAAGCTCCTCTGCTCCAAGCAGTCATATCTACACTAGAACCGGTAATGCAGAATATAACAGCCTAGGAAATAAGCAGGTGGACTTTGGCTTGAAACCTTCCTTAGAGTATGGGTTGCCAAGAAGAATGCCGTAAGAGGCTGAGTCAGTTCCTAGCTCAGGTTACAGAATGAGAAAGGTAAAATATGTTGATTGTGTACTTTATAAAGTCAATGTACAATCCAGACGTGGGTGTTCTTAGAAGTGTTAGGTAGGGTATGAGGAAGACTCTGCAATTGTTTTCATAATCATTGGTCATTTCTAGAGATGAGCGAGCACTAAAATGCTCGGGTGGTCGTTATTGGAGTCGAATTTTTCCCGATGCTCGGGTGCTCGTTTCGAATAACGAACCCCATTGAAGTCAATGGGAGACTCAAGCATTTTTTACAGGCGACCAAAGGTCTGCACAGGGAAGGTTGCGTGAAAACCTAGAAACCTCAGAGAATGATGGAAACACCACGGAAATGGACAGGAAACAGCAGGGGCAGCATGCATGGATGCCTGTGAGGCTGCCTAATCGTACCATTATGCCAAATTCTGGCCAACAGCCTGGTGGTGACCCTCAAGACAATTGTGCTGACCCAGACCAAGATGAGCAAGGCACATGCCCATCACATGTTAGTAAAGCACCCAACTAGGTGCAACGAAGGTCCATCACCGCCTGCAGGTGACACCACTGCCCATGCTGGCACTGCTGTCCTATCCCCCACCCCAGGACGCAGGCATAAGCGTCTCCTTCCCCGCACCCACCCAGTAGTCCACAGCGTACACAAAGTTCTCCCAGCACAGTGCCCAGCTCTCCTCATCCCAGACGGGCAAACACGCACCCACCATCCACCCACCCTGTCCACGGCAGACACAAAGACCTCCAAGCACAGTGCCCAGCTTTCCTAATTCCAGACGGGCTAAGACGCACACTACACCCACCTATTAGTCTCCACACGTGGGTGGGTGCAGAGCCTTTTAGTGCCCCTCAAGACAATGTTTGTGTGCCAGGGCCTGATAGTAACCCTCCTTGAAGTTGTGGGGGAGAGGCCGCCGGTGACCCTCAAGACAATTTTGGCCGACAGTGTAGTGGCGAGCCTCCAAAAAATCGTGGGTGAGAGCCTGGAGGTGACCCTCAGAAACAAATGGTTTAAAAAAGCATGGTGGTGCACCCCTGAATGACAGTCTGTGACTGAGATTGCAGGTGAACCTGCTAAAATTGTAGTCTAGCACACCTTGGTGGCAGGGCCGTTTTAAGACATTGGTGGGCCCAGTGCAAAGATCAAGAGTGGGCCCCCCCCCCCCTGTCCCCCCCCCGCTCCACCCCTGTCCCGCCCCCACGCTCCACCCCTGTCCCCCCCACGCTCCCCTGCCCCGCCCCCACATGCATTTTGCCTCCTTAAAAAAATAAATAAACACCAAATTTTATTTGTTTTTACCATATTGAGGCAGCAAAAGGCCTTGGTAAGTAACCTTTTTAACCCTATGCTTCTTGTATCTAAACATAGCCCTTAGGCTATATTAGTTATTGATGCAGCATAGGGTTAAATAAGTTACCCAGCAAGGCCTTTGCTGCCTCAATATGGTAAAAACACAGCATAAGGCCTTGCTGGAAACATATAATCATATGCTGCTTAAATGATGCATGCAGAACTTTTCTTTTTAACAGAATCTGTGACCCAAACGCAAATGTGAATGGATAGTATTAGACGTATAGCATCAGATGTCTGTTTAACACACAAATACAGAGCAAGAACCAAGATCACTACATACACACAGCACCAAACCAAACCCATAAGTCAAATACAGCACCAGAACCAAGTTCTCTACATAAATACAGCACCAGAACCAAGTTCTCTACATAAATACAGCACCAGAACCAAGGTCTCTACATAAATACAGCACCAGAACCAAGTTCTCTACATAAATACATCACCAGAACCAAGTTCTCTACTTACATACAGCACCAGAACCAAGTTCTCTACTTACATACAGCACCAGAACCAAGTTCTCTACATAAATACAGAACCAGAACCATGTTCTCTACATAAATACATCACCAGAACCATGTTCTGTATATAAATACATCACTAGAACCAAGTTCTCTACATAAATACAGCACCAGAACCAAGTTCTCTACATAAATACATCACCAGAACCAAGTTCTCTACATAAATACAGCACCAGAACCAGGTTCTCTACATAAATACATCACCAGAACCATGTTCTGTACAGAAATACAGAACCAGAACCAAGTTCTCTACAGAAATACAGAACCAGAAACCAAGTTCTCTACAGAAATACAGCACCAGAACCAAGTTCTCTACATAAATACATCACCAGAACCAAGTTCTCTACATAAATACAGCACCAGAACCAGGTTCTCTACATAAATACAGCACCAGAACCATCTGAGTAGTCAGGTCATCCCTCGCCATATGACCGTGTAGGGTGTGCAACTACAGCTCCCAGTATGGCCTGAACATGTGCAAAGGGATGCTGGGAGTTGTTGTTGCACAAAACAGCATGCTACCACCCATCATTAGGCTTCTTTCACACTTGCGTTCAGACGGATCCGCCCGAAAATGCATTCGTTTGCTTCCGTTCAGAACGGATCAGCATTGCCTATGTTTTGCCTATGTTTGAAAGTCCCACAGGGAACGGATCCGTTTGCTAATGTGCATTAGCAAACGGATCCGCTCCCATTCACTTGCATTGGAGCGGAGAAGGATCCGCATCCATTCCGCTTGGTCAAGTGGACACCAAAACGCTTGCAGAGCGGAATGGAGACGGAACGGAGGCAAACTGATGCATTCTGAACGGATCCTTATCCATTCAGAATGCATTAGGGGAAACTGATCAGTTCAGGACCGTTTGTGAGACCCTGGAACGGATCTCACAAACGGATCCTGAAAACGCCAGTGCGAAAGTAGCCTAAGGGGTTGTTCACATATCAGTTTTTTGATCAGTTATTTCCATCAGTTATTGTGAGCCAAAACCAGGAGTGGACACTAAACAGAGATCAGGTGTAATGAAAAGATCTGCACCTGTTTGGTGTTTTTGACCCGCACCTGGTTTTGGCTCACAATAACTGATGGCAATAACTGATCAAATAACTGATGTGTGAACAACCCCTTAGCTGTAGATCATCCAGGTGACTACGACACTCATCATACACAGTCAGTAGCAGAATAATCATTTCCATTTAGTTACTTACAGGTGACGTCTTCTCCTGAGTTCTTCCCCATCTGGCTCAGACCACCATGATGACTTCTTCCATCCACAATTCAGCTCTGCAGATTTTGCCGAGAAGATCTCTTTATCTTCACACTTTACAAACACATCCTGCAGACTGACACAGACTCATCTCAGTGCCACATACTGTGCCCTGAATATAACAGCAGCATTAGTGCTACACACAGATACGGTGTGTATTAGATGTAGTGTGTACTGATGTGTGAGGTATAATAGATGCAGTGTGTACAGATATATAGTATATACAGCAGTGTACTGACATGGGAGGTGTGATGTATACTGCTTTGTATACTATATACCTGTACACACTACATCTATTATACCTCACATACCAGTACACTGCTGTATATACTATATACGTTTACCCACTGCATCTATTATACCTTGTACCTGACGTATCAGTACTCTGTATGTATACTATGTGTCAGGTGTGAGGTATAAAAGATGCAGTGCATACAGATATATGTGGACGGTCATATATTATGGTCACTGTGTGAGGTATTGGGGGTTGTAGTTAAGGTTCCAGTCAGTTTAAGGGATAGGATTAGCATTAGTGTTAGGGTTTGGGGCCAGTATTGGGGTTTGGGGCCAGTATTGGGGTTAGGGAGCAGTATTGGTGTTAGGGGCTACTATTGGTGTCAGGGGCTACTATTGGTGTTAGGGGCCAGTATTGGCGGTTAGGGGCCAGTATTGGCGGTTAGGGGCCAGTATTGGGGTTAGGGGCCAGTATTAGCATAAAGCTACATTCAGACGACCGAAAGTGTTTAGCAGCCCACAAATTGTGGATCCGCAGAACACATTTTGCAGACCGCACAGTGCTAGCCCTATATAGAAATGCATATTATTGCAGGCAAGAATAGGACATTTGCTTTATATTTTTTGTGGGGCCACGGAACGGAACTACAGATGTGGACAGTACATGGTGTGATGTCAGCATCTTTTGCGGCCCCATTGAATTGAATGGGTCTGCACTCATTCCGCAAAATTGTGGAACGGATGCAGACCCAGAAATATGGTCATCTGAATGCACCCTTAGGGCCAGTATTGGGGTTAGAGGCAACATTAGGGTACATTCACATGATCGTATTTCTATTAACTTCAATGGGGCTGCAAATCCGTAGTTCCGCTCCACAGCCCTGCAAAAAAGATAGAGCATGTCCTATTCTTGACCGCAATTGCAGACAAGAACAGGCATTTTTATCATAGGGCTGGGCATGTGCCAGTATCCGTGTTTTGTGGAGCCGCAATTGTGGATCACAAAACAAATATGGTGATGTAAAGGAGAAAGTATTAGGGGTCAGTACCGTACATTAGGGTTAGCGGTCAATATTAGGGTTAGGGACAGTATTAGAGTTCACTATTAGGGTTAGGGGGTCCAGGGTTAGAGGTCAGTACCAGGGTAGGGGTCAGCACAGGGATTAGGGAGAAGGACAGGGCCAGTATAAGGGAAGGGGGGGGAGACGGGGCCAGTATTTGGGGGTGAGACAGGGCCAGTATTTGGGGTCGATTCTAGGGGGTCAGGGGCCAGTATCAGGGTTAGGGGTCCAAGGTTAGAGGTCAGTTACAGAGTAGGGGAAGGGCCAGTACTAGGGTTAAGGGTCAGGCAGGGCCAGTATTAGGGGGTCAGGGGCCTGTATTACGGTTGGGGTCAATGCAGGACCAGTATTGAGGGTTAGAGGCCAGGGTTAGGGGTCAGGCAGGGCCAGTATTAGGGGGTCAGGGGCCTGTATTATGGTTGGGGTCAATGCAGGGTCAGAATTAGGGTTAGAGGCCAGGGTTAGGGGTCAGGCAGGGCCATTATTAGGGGGTCAGGGGCCTGTATTATGGTTGGGGTCAATATTAGGGTTAGAGGCCAGGGTTAGGGGTCAGGCAGGGCCAGTATTAGGGGTCAGGGGCCTGTATTATGGTTGGGGTCAATATTGGGTTAGAGGCCAGGGTTAAGGCAGGGCCAGTATTGGGGTTTGAAATAGGGTGGCAGGGGCTAGGTTTAGGGCAGCATGTAGGAGGGCAGTTTATACTCACCTGTCCTGGCGCGGTCCGCGGTCCCACGATGCAGACCCAGCCAGCCTCTTCTGGCAGGTCTCTTGAGGAACATCGCAGGCGGCGCGATGATGTCATCGCGCCGCCCGCGTTATTCATCGCGCCGCCCATGGCGGAGCGCACTGGAGCCGGATGGTGCCGCCCACGTACCTAAGTTTACAGGTGAGTGTGCGTCCGGTAGCGAACCCCCCCACCACCTCTCGGGAATAAAAAAAAATAATAATAATTTGTGACCGGCCGGTTGTAAGGGGGGGCCCCCCCATGTGACCTATTGGTGGGCCCGGTGCAGATGCACCATATGCCCTATGGATAAAGCGGCCCTGCTTGGTGGTGAACCCCTAAATTACAAAGTTTGACTGAGATTGCAGTTTACAGCATGGGGGTGAACCCCAGGATGACTTGTTAAGACTGAGATTGCAGTTTACAGCATGGCGGTGAACCCCAGAGTGGCTTGGTTAGACTAAGATAGCAGCTGAACCACCCAAAAATTTAGCCTGACA
>ONZH01022484.1:0-24037 GCA_900303285.1 Rhinella marina
AAAGAAAAAAAAAAAAAAAGAAAATTTCAGTCAGCAAATCCCAGAGTGCAGGTGCTGGTTGCTATGGCTAAATACATGTCAAAGGAAAATACATAAATTGCAGCCGCACACCCGCTACCAGATAAAGCACAAAATGCCACAGTGATAGAATATTCCAAAGCTCATGCTATGCTTGTTTAATAAATTAGAGACTCTTGGCAAATACATTTTGTACAAAATTATCTGAGCCCATTCACCACAATCGTCAAGGTGGTCTCTGCAGAATGGGAACCTAACACTTTGTCCTACCTGTTACGTGCCAGTCTTGGCTTCCATATAATCAGGGGGTGTTTTGTTCCACATGCATGTAATGTCCACTTGCCTTTTGCCATTTCTGGTACTACAAAGGCCTCCCCTAGTTCAGGAGTGCAGACACTAACATGCATGCCGAATCACTCGGCTTTATAGTTGCACTGATTAAAAACCACCTGTCAAGAGTCTCTAATTTATTAAACAAGCATAGCATGAGCTTTGGAATATTCTATCACTGTGGCATTTTGTGCTTTATCTGGTAGCGGTGTGCGGCTGCAATTTATGTATTTTCCTTTGACATGTATTTAGCCATAGCAACCAGCACCTGCACTCTGGGATGTGCTGACTGAAATTTCTTTTTTTTTTTTTCTTTGCAAGTTTGTACTGGAGGTGTGGCTACTCCATTTGGTTCATGCACTCGCTGACTAGCCCATTTGCCCCACAGGTGGTTTTTAATCAGTGCAACTATAAAGCCGAGAGATTCGGCATGCATGTTAGTGTCTGCACTCCTGAACTAAGGGAGGCCTTTGTAGTACCCGAAATGGCAAAAGGCAAGTGGACATTACATGCATGTGGAACAAAACATCCCCTGATTATATGGAAGCCAAGACTGGCACGTAACAGGTTGGACAAAGTGTTAGGTTCCCATTCTGCAGAGACCACCTTGACGATTGTGGTGAATGGGCTCAGATAATTTTGTACAAAATGTATTTGCCAAGAGTCTCTAATTTATTAAACAAGCATAGCATGAGCTTTGGAATATTCTATCACTGTGGCATTTTGTGCTTTATCTGGTAGCGGTGTGCGGCTGCAATTTATGTATTTTCCTTTGACATTTAAAGACTAGGTTTTTTTTTCTCAGTTATATTTACTACAGTCCATTGAAAAATGTAGTGGTTTGCGGTAAAATAGCCGCAGTCTAAAAATTCCTTTTTTTCTCATTTATATGTATATACTACACTGCAGTGAACAATTATGTAGTGTGCGGTATAGTAGCCACACTCTAGTGTTGACACCAACAAGTGACCAAGTTAGTTGAGTTAGCAGGTGAAGCACATAAAATTTTCCACTGACACAGCATGGCGGTGACAACAGAGTGACCAAGTTACACTCAGGTAGTAGGTGAAGCACAATAAAATTTTACCCTGACACAGCGTGGCGTTGACAACACCAATGCCTTGGTCAGACTGAGATTGCAGTCAAATGGCTGTAGGTGAGCCTCCCAAAAATTTGTTTTGGAGTGTCTGAAGTTGACCCTCCTGTAAAATTGTTTTGGAGTGTCTGTAGTTAACGCTACTAAAAAATTAATTGGAGAGAGGGCCTGTAGGTGGCCCTCCGTAAACATTGTTTGTATAGAGCGCCAGTTGGCCCTCAGAAACATTGCCTGTTGGTTCAGCGTTTGTGTAAGGCGAAGAGGAGGAGGACAAGATACATAAAGAATCTTCATGTTGAGCTGCTTTTCCCCGCTGGAGATTTGCATTCCGGTGAAATCCAGGCTTTATTCATTTCAATAATCGTCAGCCTGTCAGCGCAATGGAGTGCTTTGTGGTAAAATAGCCGCCATTTAAACACTACGTTTTTTTCACAGTTATATGTACTACAGTCCAGTGAGCAATTCTCTAGTGTGCTGCACAGCAGCGTCAGTCTATAAAATACGTATTTTTTCTCAGTTGTATGTATAACAGTCCACTGAAAAATTGAGTGCTTTGCGGTAAAATAGCCACCATTTAAAGACTACATTTTTTTCTCAGTTGTATGTACTACAGTCCATTAAAAAATGTAGTGGTTTGCGGTAAAATAGCTGCCATTTAAAGACTACGTTTTTTTCTCAGTTATATGTACTACAGTCCAGTGAAAAATTCTCTAGTGTGCTGTACAGTAGCGTCAGTCTATAAAATACGTATTTTCTCTCAATTATATGCATTACAGTCCAGTGAAAAATGGAGTGCTTTGCGGTAAAATAGCTGCCATTTAAAGACTAGGTTTTTTTTTCTCAGTTATATTTACTACAGTCCATTGAAAAATGTAGTGGTTTGCATTAAAATAGCCGCAGTCTAAAAATTCCTTTTTTTCTCAGTTATATGTATATACTACACTGCAGTGAACAATTATGTCGTGTGCGGTATAGTAGCCACACTCTAGTGTTGACACCAACAAGTGACCAAGTTAGTTGAGTTAGCAGGTGAAGCACATAAAATTTTACACTGACACAGCATGGCGGTGACAACAGAGTGACCAAGTTACACTCAGGTAGTAGGTGAAGCACATAAAATTTTACACTGACACAGCATGGCGGTGATACCACCAATGCCTTGGTCAGACTGAGATTGCAGTCAAATGGTTGTAGGTGAGCCTCCCAAAAATTTGTTTTGGAGTGTCTGAATTTGACCCTCCTAAAAAATTGTTTTGGAGTGTCTGTAGTTGACCCTCCTGTAAAATTGTTTTTGAGTGTCTGTAGTTAACGCTACTAAAAAATTTATTGGAGAGAGGGCCTGTAGGTGGCCCACCGTAAACATTGTTTGTATAGAGCGCCAGTTGGCCCTCAGAAACATTGCCTGTTGGTTCAGCGTTTGTGTGCGAAGAGGAGGAGGACAGGATACATAAAGAATCTTCATGTTGAGCTGCTTTCCCCCGCTGGAGATTTGCATTCCGGTGAAATCCAGGCTTTATTCATTTCAATAATCGTCAGCCTGTCAGCGCTGTCAGTTGACAGGCGTGTATGCTTATCAGTGATGATGCCACCAGCTGCACTGAAGACCCGCTCTGACAACATGCTAGCGGCAGGGCAGGCCAGCACCTCCAAGGCGTACAGCGCCAGTTCAGGCAACGTGCCCAGCTTTGCAACCCAGTAGTTGTATGGAGCAGAGTGATCACGCAGGATGTTGGTATGGTCACCTAGGTACTCCCTCACCATCTTTCTGAACAGCTCCCACCTACTGGGAGACGGGTGACATAGTCTTGCTGGGGTGCCATAAAACTTGCAAAGGCCTTGGAGAGTGTTCCCCTGCCAGTTCTTGACAAGCTGCCTGCTCCCCTCCTCTCCCCCGCTACTTGGCCCACAGAACTACGTCCTCTGCCGCTAGCGGTGTCAGATGGGAAGGTTAGTTTCAGCTTGTGCACTAGGGACTGTTGATATTGATTCATTCTCATACTCCTTTCCTCTACAGGAATGAGAGTGGAAAAGTTCTGCTTGTACCTGGGTTTCAGGAGGGTGAACATACAGTAATCTGTGTTGTCAAAAATGCTTCTAACGTGAGGGTCACGGGAAAGGCAGCCTAACATGAAGTCAGCCATGTGCGCCAGAGTCCCAACACGCAATAATCTCCTCAATAGGCTGACTCTCCATTTCCTCCTCCTCCTCCAACTCCTCCTCTTTAGCCCATACACGCTCAACAGATAAGAAGGAATGAACATAGGTACCCTCTTCAGTCTCGCCAACAGTCTCCTTTTCTTCCTCCTCTTCCTCCTCATCCTCCTCCTCGAATTTGCGCTGAGAAACAGACCTGAGGGTGGTCTGGCTATCAAGCAACATATCTTCTTCCCCCGT
Organism: Rhinella marina; assembly: GCA_900303285.1. Taxonomy (NCBI): domain Eukaryota; kingdom Metazoa; phylum Chordata; class Amphibia; order Anura; family Bufonidae; genus Rhinella; species Rhinella marina. Next base: position 3,839 of record ONZH01022484.1, read on the forward strand.
CTCCTGTGACAAGCGCAAAGCCTCTGACTTCATGCTGAGCAGTGACTTTTTCAGCAGACAAAGCATCGGGATGGTGACGATTATAATGGAGGCATCGCCGCTGACCATCTGTGTTGACTCCTCAAAGTTCCTTAACACCTGACAGATATCAGACATCCACATCCTCTCCTCATTGTACACTTGAAGAAGCTGACTAACCTGACTACCAGTTCTTGTGGAAGTTGTCATCTGGCAGTCTACAATTGCTCTGCGCTGCTGGTAAATCCTGGGTAACATGTGTAATGTGGAATTCCATTGTGTGGGCACGTCGCACAACAGTCGGTGAGCAGTCAGTTGTAAGTGCCGTTGCACTGCCCTGAGAGTGGCAGCATCTGTGGTTGACTTGCGGAAATGCGCCCAGATGCGTCGCACCTTGGTGAGCAAATCAGACAAATTGGGGTAGGTCTTGAGGAACGGCTGAACCACAAGATTGAACACGTGGGCCAGGCAGGTTTTATATGCAGTGCTTATATGGGTTGTTGTTACTTTGGGAAATAGTATTGGTGTATAATGGCACATGTGTGAGCCTGCCGAGTTGCAGAGCCGCCACCAGGTTACGCCCGTTGTCACACACAACCATGCCTGGTTTGAGGTTCAGCGGCACCAGGCAAAGATCGGTCTGTGCCGTGATGCCCTGTAACAGCTCTTGGGCGGTGTGCCTCTTGTCACCTAAGCTCAGCAGTTTCAGCGCCGCTTGTTGGCGCTTACCCACGGCAGTGCTGCTGCGCCTAGAGCTACCGACTGAAGAAGCCTTGCTCACAAATTGTATTTGAGAGTAGGAGGAGGAGGGGTTGGAGGAAGAGGCATAATAAGTCTGAGAAACCGTGACCGAGGTAGGCCCCGCAATCCTCGGTGTGGGCAGTACATGAGCGGCCCCAGGGTCAGACTCGGTCCCAGCCTCCACCAAGTTAACCCAATGTGCCGTCAGGGAGATATAGTGTCCCTGCCCACCAGCACTTGTTCATGTGTCCGTGGTTAGGTGGACCTTCTCAGTAACCGCGTTGGTCAGGGCACGGATGATGTTCTCTGACACGTGCTGGTGTAGGGCTGGGACAGTACATCGTGAAAAATACTGGAGGACGAAGTACCGAGGGACAGCCACCGCCATCTGGTTGCGGAAAGCCTCAGTCTCTACCAGTCTATATCGCAGCATCTCCAGGCTCAGCAGTTTGAAAATGTGGACGTTTAGGGCTTGTGCATGTGGGTGGGCGGAATAGTATTTGCATTTGCGCTTGCGCTCCAATGTCTGATGCAAAGACAGCTGAAGGCTGCGCTGGGACACATTGGTGTAGGGTGTGGAGGATCGTGGAGGTGAAGGGGTGGTTGTAGGGCGGGAGGCGCTCGTGCTGGAGTCCTGGGCGGGGGGTTGACTCGCCGAGCCAGCATGTGACACAGAGCAGTGGTGTGATCTGCAGGAGGTGAACGGCCTTGGTTCCATTGACTCGTGTGTTTAGCACTCATATGCCTGCGCATGCTGGTAGTGGTTAGGCTGGTAGTGGTGGCTCCCCTGCTGATCCTGGTGTGGCACAGGTTGCACACCACAGTCCGTTGGTCATCCTCACTTTCTTTAAAGAACCTCCAGACTTGAGAACATCTAGGCCTCGGCACGGGAGCTTCACTCTGTGAAACAGTTGCTGATCTACTTGCTCTGGCCCTGCTTCTCCCTTTGGCCACCCCACTGCCTCTTCCAACCTGTTCTGGTGCTGCACTTGCCTCCCCCTCAGAAGCACTGTCTTGACTAGGCTTACCAACCCAGCTCGGTTCAGTCACCTCATCATCCACCTGCTCTTCCTCCGATTCCTCACTCTGCTGCCCCCTGGGACTTACTGCCCTGACAACAACGCCAATGTCTGACAACCGTATCTCATCATCATCCGACACCTCTTGACGCACTACTTGCACTAAGTCCACACTTTCATCACCCACAGACTGCGAAAGTTCTAAATTTTGGGCATCGGGACAGAGCAACTGCTCAGGTTTCTGTTGAGCAGTGGTTTGTGACTCTGGGTAGGGTCCTGAAAAGACTTCCTGTGAGTATGCCGGATCTGAATCATATTTTCCATGGGGGGGTGGGCAGGCTGTGGGGAAGGAGGTTGAGCTGGAGGAGCCAGAGGTCTACTCCCTTAGATAAAGTGGGTGGACTGTGTGGAAGACTGGGTGGTGGATAAATTACTGTACACATTATCCGCTATTCACGTCATCACCTGTTCGCACTGTTGTGGTTTCAATAGTGGTGTACCACGTGACCTTGTAAGTTGCGAGATGAAGCTAGGGAGCGAAACTCTGCGGCGTTCCACTGCTCCCTCATCAGTAGGTACTGTCACCCTGCCTAGGACCACGGCCTCTGCCCCCCTACATCACTTGGACGCCCACGTCCTCGACCCTTAGCCCTTGGGTTCAACATTTTGTGTAATCACTAAACTGTGGAATTAATATCTGAGGCCAAAAACGTATTCTCTAGACTGCGGATAGTGTACCACACACCACAGAATTTTTCACTGGACTGTATTAAATGTATCTGAGAGAAAAAACATATTCTCTAAACTGCCGCTAGTGTAACGCACACCACACAATTTTTCACTGCACTGTAGGATATATGAATGAGAGAAAAAAATGTATATTTTCTAGACTCCGGCTAGTGTGCAGCACATGACAGAATTATGTACTGCACTGTAGGATATATAACTGAGAGAAAAAACTGACGCTACTGTACAGCACACGACATAATTGTTCACTGGACTGTAATATATATAACTGAGAGAAAAAACGTATTCCCTAGACTGCACTACAGATCTCAGCAAGCCAAGGCACAGCAGCAGCAAAAATGAGTACTGAGAGGACTTCTTTTGGGTCTGTGTGGACCACGTGCTGTCCCTTCTGCCACCAGTCACTGTGCACAGCGTGCAGCCAAGATGGCGGTAGCTGCACTACAAGTCCCAGCCAGCAGCCGAGAGGAGGCCAAAAAAAAAGGTCATTGTAGCCCTTAGAAGGACCCTTGGGTTCTTTGTGGATGATTCCTCCCTAGCCACATTCTAATTTCACGCCCTAACAGTGTGCAGCCAAGATGGCGGTAGCTGCACTACAAGTCCCAGCCAGCAGCCAGGAGGAGACCAAAAAAAAAAAGGTGCTTGTAGCCCTTAGAAGGGCTGTTGGGTTCTTTGTGGGTGATTCCTGTCTAACCAAAATCTAAATTGAGGCCCTAACACTCTACCTGACAGACAGCAGCTCTATCCCTAATCTCATGCAGGCGGCGTCTGACGTTCACCGCCATTCCGTGTAAGGGTAAAATTTTAAGTGCTTCACCTGCTACTTCAGTCTCACTTGGTCACTCTGGGTTCACCGCCATGCTGTGTCAGGGTAAATTTTTGGGTGGTTCACCTGCTACCTCAATCTAACTTGGTCACCAAGCTGTCACCACGCTGTGTCAGGCTTATGCCTGCATCGTGGGGCGGGGGATAGAACAGCAGTGCCAGCATGGGCAGTGGTGTCACCTGCAGGCGTTGATGGACCTTCGTTGCACCTAGTTGGGTGCTTTACTAACATGTGATGGGCATGTGCCTTGCCCATCTTGGTCTGGGTCAGCACAATTGTCTTGAGGGTCACCACCAAGCTGTTGCCCAGAATTTGGCATAATGGTACGATTAGGCAGCCTCAGAGGCATCCATGCATGCCTCCCCTGCTGTTTCCTGTCCATTTCCGTGGTGTTTCCATCATTTTCTGAGGTTTCCAGGTTTTCACGCAACCTTCCCTATGCAGAGCTCCGGTCCCCTGCAAAAAATGCTTGAGTCTCCCATTGACTGCAATGGGGTTCGTTATTCAAAACGAGCACCCGAGCATTGGGAAAAATTTGACTCGAATAACAAGCACCCGAGCATTTTAGTGCTCGCTCATCTCTAGTCACAACTACAGTACTGAAGATTTTTATTAACTGTATGATCAGAAAAATTTAAACGAATGTCCAATATTCTGAATGTGCAAATGTTATAGAGCAGCCGCAAATGAGGAACTGCGGCCTAAATTATCGGTATTAAATGTAACAACTGATGTCAGCTACATAGACTTTTGAACGGTTGTAATACGCTGTGCACCTATCGTTACTGACAGGGCACACTTGGGTTTTTTTTGCTACTCAAAAAAAAAAAAAGACGTATTTCACAATGGACTTTGGTCTTTTTGAAACAGCGACAATCTTTCTACCTACCCAAATCCTATCCCTATAGTTTAAATCCCTCCTTGGGCAAATTTAACTGCAGCAGCAAATGATGACCTGTGGCCTAAATTAACGGTATTAAATGTAACAACGGATGTCAGCTACATAAACTTTTGAACAGTTGTAATACGCTGTGCACCTAGCGTTATTGACAGGGCACACTTGTTTTTTTTTTGCCTAAAAAGCACCCGGTGACATGTGACCGGAGCATACCGAGCCAAGGACAGCTGCTGCAAGCAGGGACAGACAGTGTAGGGAGAGAAGCACACAAGGCAGGGATAGAAATCGCTCAAAAAAAACCAAAAGCCCTTTTAAGGGCTATTATATCTTGCTGGCAAACATTTTTTTTTTTTTTTTGAGGTGCTTAAAGGTGGTGAAAATAGCGCTAGGTGGCCTGCCATTAACGCCACTTGCGCTGCTGAAGCAAGGAGGGACATACACTGTAGAGAGAGAAGCATGCTAGGCAGGGATTGAAATCACTCAAAAAAGTCCCAAAAGCCCTTTTAAGGGCTATTATATCTGGCACAAAGCAATATTTTATTATTTTTGGGGTGTTTAAAGGTGGTGAAAATAGCACTAGGTGGCCTGCCATTAATGCCACATGTGCTGCTGCATGCTGTAGGATACTCTCTGTATACTATATACCTGACAGACTTTGCTATAATTTCTGCTGTTAAGCCCGCAGTACTTCTTTTGCGTCTTGCTGTATAACATTTGCGCAAGGAGGGACTGATGTAGGGATAGAATTTCTATAGGCAGGGTTAGTATCATTGTTCAAAAGACACAAAGTCCATTGTTAAATCCTTCTGCATTTTTATTTTTTTTTGGTGGCAAATAGAACCCAAGTGTGCCCTGTAAGTAACGCTAGGTGCACAGCGTATTACAACCGTTCAAAAGTCTATGTAGCTGACATCCGTATTTAATACCGTTAATTTAGTCCGCAGTTCCTCATTTGCGTCTGCAGTTTAATTTAAGCAAGGAGGGAATTAAACAAAAGGGATAGGATTTGGGTAGGTAGAAAGATTGTTTCTGTTCCAAAAAGTCCATTCTGAAATACGTCTGTTTTTTTTTTTGGCTAGCAAAAAAACCCCCAAGTGTGCCATGTCAGTAACGCTAGGTGCACAGCATATTACAACCGTTCAAAAGTCTATGTAGCTGACATATGTTGTAACATTTAATACCGTTAATTTAGGCCGCAGTTCCTCATTTGCGGCTGCTCTATAACGTTTGTGCATTCAGAATATTGGACATTCATTAAAATTTTTCTGATCATACAGTTAGTAAAAATCTGCAGTACTGTAGTTGTGACCAAGTTGCATATATACTATACAATATGCGCAAGGTGAGCACTAAGGGACGGGGAAGTGGGCGTGCTGCTGATGGTGAACGCAATGGCCATGGCTCTGGGCGCGGTGAAACTGTGCCTGCTGGCAGAGCCCAAGAAACAAGGTCACCCAAAACTCCTAGCTTCATGTCACAGTTTGCAGGGCGGCGCAAGACACAACTCTTGTCACCACACCAGTGCGAGCAGGTAGTCGGTTGGATTTCAGCTGAAAATGCTTCCAGTCGGTTCAGCACCACCCCCTCTTCCACAAAGTCCAGTCTCAGTAGCCAAGAGTCTGGGCAACTGCATCCTTATCCTGATCCTCCTTCCTCCCACCATGCAGAGTCTGGGCAAAGAACTAATCCCGCATTTGGATATTCTGAGGAGCTTTTTTCATCACCGTTCCTTGGCTTGGGAGGCTGCTTGAAGTGGGACATGAGGAGATATTGTGCCCTGATTCCCAACCTATTGAGCAAACACAGTCTGAAAACGATGACAGGAGGGATCGGCAACTAGCGTCTCAAGAGGTGCATTATGATGATGAGACACAGTTGCCAATAAGTCAAGGGCAATTAGTGTCTCAAGAGGTTGTGGATGAGGATGAGACACAGTTAAGTCAGGTTCTTGTTAGTTCACCATGTCAGGAGGAGGATCAGAGTGAGGAAGTGGAAGAGGAGGTGGTGGACAATGAAATAGCTAACCCAACCTGGGAAGGTGGCAAACCAAGCGAGGACAGCAGTACAGAGGGGGAGGGATCTGCAGTACCGCAACAGGCTGGAAGAGGCAGTGGGGTGGCAAAAGGGAGAAGGCAGTCCACGCCAACCAGGCCCTTAACTGTCAGGAGTGACCCTCTGTACTTACAGTTGCGCTGATCAGGTCGCCATTACAATCGTGGCGTCCCACGTGCTAATAGAGATCATATGCACTCACCACCTGTGTTTCTTATGTTTGTAATTGAATCCCGTCTGTCTGTGAATGATGCCGAGCCTGTCCTTCGGCGTCCCACGTGGACACGTGGAACGCTGAAGGACAGGCTCAGCATCATTCATTCAAACAATTATAAGGACACTATTCAATAAACATAGACTAGCACAGCAATACAAACAGGCACAACTATAAGGACAATTACAGAAACTAATACGGTGGTATTAGGTTGTCACTGTGAACACCACTGGGGTGAACAACCATAACAACATATATTAAATAATTGGATATTTACAACATCCATCTGTACCAACAAAGAGTAAAAAAAAAGATTGACATCACTGTTCTATCATTTTAACTTTTTTATATTTTTTTTGGACTTTTTGGGTTTTTGCATGCGCATATTTATTATTATAGTATTTTATTGATGTTCTTGGTGTGTATTTTGTAGCTAATAAATTCTCTATGGAACATGTTTTATATTTTAGATGTGAATACTCAATTCTATATGGTCTAGATGTGAGTGCCTATTCATCAGTATATATACTGATACTAGGTGGGTTTGCTCTTAATAGTGCACCAATCCAATAGTAGAAGGAAGATGAGCCACCCAATAGTACAATGTGGCTTAAATTTAGACTGGCTCTGGATACACCGAGGTTATGTAGAGGTCTGCACCTCTTCATAACTTCGGCGGATCCACCGCCAATTATGGGGGTTATTAAGACAGGAGTCTAAAATGCTGGTCTTAATAAATGACCCCCAATATTCATAGAAAGCAATCTGTTTTAGAATTTTGCCTGTTTTTCATTTCAGCACTGCTATACTATACCACTGAAAGCTAAATACATCCTTCTGGAGTTCTCAACACATATGATAAGATCTCCTAAATAGACAGGTAATCCAAAATCAGTTTACTGCTGCTGCAAGGTGAAGATGTGCTCTGAAGAGTAATCTAATGATGATAATAATATGTTTAAAAGTAGGGATAACAATATGACAGCTGTATTGTTCTTTTACTAGGTGTAGATAAATATGCCCCCAGAAGAGCATTGCAGGAAGGGGGTTGGCTCAGTGCAGCAGGGCTTGCTGCAGTACATGGGTGCATTCTTATGAAGGAAGGGGATATAGTCACATTTAATATACTTTCCGGGGACTCTAATTGGCCCCTGATCTCCCATGCGTCAAATATTCTCTCTGACTCTCACTCCTTCAAGTACTTTGTATGGAGATGGAGTCCAGATAGTCAATCTAGCAGTCTGGCGACTCATATTCCCTTTCTACCTTCTTCCTCCCTAGTGTGGAAACTGGTGAGCTGTGTGTCTTTGTATGGTAACTTGAAGTGATTGATGGAAGCGTAGCAATTCCCTGAGCTCAACACCAATCTGCTCAACATCTAGTATTGCAGTGCAGAGGAGAGAGAGGAGAATTGCTCTCCTCTCTCCTCCTCTTCTGCCTTAATAGGAGGTCGTGTGGAGTCTGACTTTGAGCTCCTATCAAAGTCAAGGGCACTCTGCGCTGATTCTTCCCTCACTGGAGGCAGTGCTACTGATACTTTTTTTTGCACCTCCCCCTCCTCCCCCGCATTTCCTCCCCTCCACATCTCTCCATGACCTGGATAACTAGACTGAGGGGGGGAAAGTATTATTTTAAAAAAATGGACTTTGACCCCTTTTTCCTTGCAGGGCTCTGCCCTAGGAATATGCCCTCAAGTGTTTACTGAGAAATACAGCCAGGTAAGTGTCCTGCTTGTTTCCCAATGTGATTATTTTCTTTAGTAATATATTTAATATGATATAAAAATACCAAAACAACTCCATTTGTAGTTTCCAAACTTAAATTATTATTATGGAGTAGCTGTGCTTTAAATACTCTAGTCAAAAGGGCTCCAATTGGTCTAAAAAAATTATGTATGACACTCTGTGATCTTTTTTAATTTGCTTTTCTTCTCTTTTGTCTCTCTCTCTCTCTTGCTCTCTCCCCTTTATGCTCTTTAATGCAAAGACATCAATAGTAAGTAATGACACTTACATATATAGCTGAGGGAAAATGCAAGGTTTAAAGTGCATCTGTCAGCAGATTTGTACCTATGAAACTAGTTGACCTTTTGCATGTGCCCTTGGCAGTTGAAGGCATCTGTGTTGGTCCCCTGTTCATATGTGCCCGGATTGCTGAGAAAAAGGTTTAGTATATGCAAATGAGCCTGTAGGAGCAACTCTAGGTGTTCTCATGACGCCTAGAGACTCTGCTTTGTCTGCAACTGGCGTTACAACACACTGTATTCAGGAGGAAAATCAAATATCACATATCAATAAGCTAATATAACATGCTTCAGGTAGATTTGCCTTCTTCGAGCTGTTATCCATAAGTTCATGGGAGCTTCATCAGCAAGATAGTACATTACAGGTAACTTTTTCCCAACAATTATCATGTTATCTTTTCCATTGGGATGCAAATTGTAGGGATAGAAATGTTTTCGGAGAAAACCTAAGTGTCCCAAATATTAATTGAAATCTTATACCACTAAAACATTAAAACTGTTTATGTTCTACTAAAATAGAAGTTGAGAAGTAGCCAGATTTTATTTACTACAGAGTTACTGGCCTTTTCTATTCACTTTCAGTGTCCATTTTTAACCATGCTGCCATTTTGTTTGCCAAATTTGGCAAAACAATGCATAGGGAACACCATAGGAGTAAAACCTGTAGAACTATGTCTGAATTTTTTTTTTTTTTCAATTTCACCCCATTTGGATTTTTTTTCCTGCTTCTCACTATATTGCATACTATATTAAATGGTGGCATTAAAGAGTACAACTTATCCTACAAAAAACAGGACCTTACATTGCTATGTGAACAAAACCATAAACAAGTTATGGGTCTAGGAAGACATGGAACAAAAATGAAAACACAAAAATGAAAAAAACCTCCGGTATCCAAGAGTATCCAGAATTCACTAGCCATTTATATATACTGTACAGTATAAAACTAAGTCTTGCTATGTTATAGTGAAGCTAAATTTCAATCACCGTTCACTGTTTCTACAAGCCTACTAACTCACATTACCTTTATCACTTCTTGCTTTCCCTCTGTTTCATGTAAGTACACTCCTGTGGTCACACTTCTGCCACACAGTAGAGACTGTTTACTTGAAACAGTGCTGAGGCAGCTGTAATCATAATGCTTTATTTGCTAGCTACTTCTTTTTACTGTAAAACATCTGGTAATTCCTGTTTCAGTTAGATATTTTAGCTATCACCATTTCTATCTCCTTATGAAGCTGGGAACTCTACTTTTTATCTAGAACACAGCAAGGAGGAAGTAAAGGGCTTCAGCAATTTAAGTTGCCTTCTACTCCCATATTGAAATCAATTAAGTATATCTTCTGCAAATTTAGGTCACTATTTTTTAAAAATTGTATATTGGAAGCTTGAATTTATTAATTTATGTATACATTCTGAGTAATTGTTTTATGCAGAGATGAGTAAATCGATTTGGAAATTCAGAAATTTGAAATAGAGGGGCTGCTGAGATTGCAAGATATTATTACATTTAGAAAAGGGTCTTTTTACAATACCTCGTATCATTTGCTTGTATGTAGTATATAGATGTATTTTTCCATTATATTATTATACTATTATACTTCTGATTGCTTGCTTTAATAAATGCTTGTAATTGTTTGTATTGAAATTAGTGTGTAAAGGAGGGTAGACTACCCCCTTGCTATGGTTAATAAAAGAGTTCCACAGGCTATGACTGGGAGAGAATCTATTACACAGCAAGGTTGTCTGAATCTTTGATTCATAGGATGGCTGACATTTCTTGACACAGGGGAAGAATATTAACCAATTTAAATCCCAGAGACAACCGAGGTGTAGTACCCTAGTTTGAGACTTGTCCAATGCAGTCAGAGATATGTTTGTCTACATAGCTAAGTCTGTTCATATAGCCTTGGATGAGCTACATGCAAAGAATGCAATGCTACTGTATTTCTACAGAAATGTCAGTAGCCACAGTTGAGTTGTCTAATATCTACTACAGTGCATTTGGAAAGTCTTATAACTTTTTCTCACATTTAGTTATTTTGTGGCCTTGTACAAAAATAAAACAATCATGTTTCCCTCCATTATTCCTCAATCATTACCCCATAATCAGATATTGCAAACATAATTTTAGAAATGTTTTCAAATTCCATAATTCTTGAATGGAAGACATTTGGAACAACTAAGACTCCTACTGGAGTTGTCCAACCACCAAATTAAGTAATCAGGGCAAAAGTGTCTTGGTAAGGGAGGTCTATGGAACTCTATGCTCACTCTGGCTGAGCTCCAAAGAATCTGTGTGTAGATGAGAGAAACTTCTCTAAGGTCAACCATCATTGCAGCATTCAACCAATCTATGCTTTATGGCACAGTGGCCAGAAAAAAACATCTCCTCAGTAAAATAAACATGAAGGTTTGCAAAAAAGCACCTAAAGGACTCTCAGACTGTGGAAAAAATGTTTCTGTGGTCTGATGAAACCAAGATTGAACTTTTAGGCATCAATTAAAAGTAATGCCCAGTACCATCCTTATATTGAAGTATAGTGTTGGCAGCATCATGCTGTGAAGGTGTTTTTCAGTAGTTGGGACAGGGAGGCTTAACAGAGTTAAGGGAAAGCTGAATTGAGCAAAGCACAGAGATATTCTTAATGAAAACGTGATTCAGTGTGCTCTGGACCTCAGACTGGGAAAAAGGTTTACCTTCCAATGAGACAATGACCCTAGGCACACAGCACTACAATACAGGAGTGGCTGACTTAAGGATGACTTAAGGATGACTCTGTGAATGTTCGTTATTGGCTCAGCCAGAGCCCAGACTTGAATCCAATCGAACATCTCTGGAGAGACCTGAAAAAGGCTGTCTACCGAGGTTCCCCATCCAACCTAACAGACCTTGAGAGGATCTACAGATAAAAATAGCAGAACATGGGATCCAGGTATGCAAACCTTGTGGTATAATACCCAAGAAGACAGGAGGCTGTAATCCCTGCCAAAGGTCCTTCAACTAAGTCCTGACTTCTGAGTAAAGGGTCTGAATACTAATGTTGATGCAATATTTTGTTTTGTTTTTTCCTTTTCTATACATTAGCAAACATTTCAAACATTTTCTTTTCACTTTTTTATTATAGGGTATTGAGTGCAGAAAAATGTGAACTTTATTTTAGTTTAGCACAAGGCCGCAAGATAACAAAATGTGAAATATGTGAAAGGGACTGCAGACTTTTTAAAAGGCACTGTATCATGGTACCCATTATACATAAAAGTAGATTACTCCATTTTCGGCTGTGCTGTACAAAACCAGATAAAACACATCAAGCTACAAAAATTAGTTGCTACAATGCTAACAGCGCCTATATTATATAGGCTTTCTGCGTATTTAAAGAATAAGAATGAGCACATGGTATAACACTGACAGATTATTTTTCATGGTTGACCTTATTTCTTTCAGGAGGCTGGGTAGGCTATCATTAATCAAACACCCTTTTATCATTCAAGCTTTGTTATCCAACTTAAAAGTCATTATTACAACACAAAATTAATATAAGGGGGTACATGCTATGTACTGCATATTTCTTTGAGAAGGTAATCATTTTTTCTGATTATGGCTTGTTGCAGTTCTTTGTACGCAGTAGTGTTCTAAACCTACATGAAAATTAGACACATTTACGTATCGATTTTACTGTAATATTCTGCCGCTTTCATGTTCATTATTTAGTCTTATTAAATATGAAGAAGCTGTGCAGTAGTAGTAGAAAACAGAACACATAGGATTAGACATTTACAGTATCTCTTGACTCATGGATTTTTATATACTATCGATTGGCCATGTGGAGCAGCAAAATTTAGCTTCAATTCACTGGGGAGGGAGGAAAGAGGCTATTTTACCTTCCTCTGGATCAAAGTGGTTCAGTAAGTCTCAGTCAAATGAGCAAAAGTCTTTTCATCAACCAAAGTGACTATATAACTAGAGATGAGCGAAGTTTTAGAAAATTCAATTTGGCCGCTTCGCCGAATTTTACAAAAAAATTTGCTTTGCGATGAATTACTTTGTCACAACCAGGGCTGCCATCAGGAATTTCGGGGCCCCCCTACAGGCAAATTTTGCGCCCCCCCCCCCCCCCCCCCCGTGCCCCCATCAGACCTCAGGTTGGCGTCTCGTGCCCCCATCAGACCTCAGGTCGGCGTCTTGTGCCCCCATCAGACCTCAGGTCGGTGTCTCGTGCCCCCATTAGACCTCAGGTCAGCGTCTCGTGCCCCCATCAGACCTCAGGTCGGCGTCTTGTGCCCCCATCAGACCTCAGGTCGGTGTCTCGTGCCCCATCAGACCTCAGATCGGTGTCTTGTGCCCCCATCAGACCTCAGGTCGGTGTCTCGTGCCCCCATTAGACCTCAGGTCAGCGTCTCGTGCCCCCATCAGACCTCAGGTCGGTGTCTTGTGCCCCCATCAGACCCCAGGTTGGCGTCTTGTGCCCCATCAGACCTCAGGTCGGTGTCTTGTGCCCCCATCAGACCTCAGGTCAGCGTCTTGTGCCCCATCAGACCTCAGATCAGGGTCTCCCCCCCCCCATTAGACCCCAGGTTGGCGTCTTGTGCCTCGTTCATACATGATCGTGGCATCTGAGTGTAAAAACAAAAAAGTGTGTAAAATAACATAAAAAAAATGTAACCAAACTTACCGCCTCCATTTGCTCGCAACAGGCTGGCCACCGCTATCTTGTTTAAAGATCTCACACAAAATCTTGTGTGGCCCAGGATAACGTCATCACGCCGGCTGGCGTCATACGTCAACACACACAGGATTTCGGCTGAGATCTTTAATCAAGATAGCGGTGACTAGCCTGTTGTGAACAAATTGAGGAGGTATATTTTTTGGTTTTCTACTATTTCAGATCAAATCGATTCGCAAGCACAATGAAATAGTGAACATTACATAGTGAAAATTGAAAGGTTAGCTTTCGCACACATGTGGTTGCCCATGTGATCATTAATTCTGAATATGATATTACAGACAACTAAATCTGCAGAGCCATTAGGGGCTGTAGTAATTTTGTTAGTGTATAAAACATTTTTTTTTTTTGAGGGAGAGGGGGGACACGATGTGTGAACAGTGTGCTCAGTCAAGTCTTGGCACGCATCACTTCCTGTGCTTTATGGGTTAGATCATGTGACCTCGCTGACCAATCGTAGCCCTCCTGCATGTATATAAATGGCTCAGCCACCTTCCCAGATGCCTCAGCATCAAAGTCCTTGTGTCCTGCTAGGATGTTGTTATCTCTGCTTGTGTTCCTGTGTACCAGACTCATGCTTGTGTTTCTGGACTCTGCTACCTGTTTGATTCTTGCAGGCATGCCTTGACTCTCCTGTTGTGGACCCGGATTGCCTGAGCAGTACCTGTGCTGCCTGCTCTGACCTATTGCTTGATTGACTTTGCCTCTGCCTCATCCTTTGGTCCTGCACTGTTGCTCCTGGTTACGACTCAGCCTGCTGACTACATCTGTACCTCTGGTACCTTGCTCAGGTACCTTCTGGTCTGCCTGGACCAGCTGCCTTGTGTGCCTATCCTCCTCAAGAGGTAGAAACCTGGTGTTTCCCTTGGGAAAGTCTATGCCCATCATCAGGGCTAGTATAATGAAGTACAATGTGTAAAGTATAATGAAGTACAATGTGTCATGAGAAAACATTCTCAGATTGGTTGGGAAGCGTTCCAAAGTTATTACTTAATAAAGTGACATAGGTCAGATTTGCAAAAATCGGTCTGGTCCTTGAGATGAAAACTGGCTGTTTCCTGAAGGGGTTATACTGAATGATTTCACTTATAATGCTCTCATGTTCAGCTAAAAATGCATAAATATTCACACCAAATGAGCATGGAATTTTTTCCACAGCCTATGCATCTTATATTGTTTGTTGCCAGTCTATGAGCTAAATTAGTAACATTAACTTATAATGGATATATACTAGTTATGGCTTGCAACATATTTCAAGTTAGCAGTGCATCAGCACCACTCACTGGCTCCTGACTATTCATATGCTAAAAGTCTTGTTGAATCTGGAAAGGTCTAAGAGCAGTATCTACACACAGACAATGTTGGCTTTCTTGGTCACCTCAATGTCTTCTCTCTTTCCATAGTGCAGGTGACACAAGAGTAGTTAGTTTTCATAGTTGAATGCAGAAGTTGGTTGTAGTTTGTGTCTTGGCTCTTCAGCACTTGTGCATTTAATACTCCTGAATAGAGATGAGCAAATTGAATCCCACGAAGTGGAATTCGATCCGAATTTCAGGATAAATTTGATTCGCCTAGCAGCCGAAGTTTCTCGTGCTTTGTGTCAGCGAATTGATTTAACCTGAAATAGTGCAAAAAAACAAAAACAAAAAAAAATCATACTTACCTCCTCCATTTGCTCGTGACAGGCCGCCAGCCGCCATCTTGATTGAAGATCTCGGCCGAAATCCCATGTGTGGTGACGGCCGGCTTGAGAACGTAATCTCGGGCCACTCAAGATTTCACACCAGATCTTCAAGCAAGATAGTGGCAGCCGGCCTGTCGCGAGCAAATGGAGGAGGTAAGTTTGATTTAATTTTCTATGTTAATTTTACACTTTTTTAGACTCAGATGCCACGATCATGTATGAACACGGCATCTGAGGGGTACAATGATGGGGGGGCGGTGCTATCGCTTCATGGCGAAGTAATTCGTCACACAAAGCAATTTTTTGGTAGTAAAATTTGGTGAATCAGCTGAATCGAACATTTGAAAAGTTCGCTCATCTCTACTCCTGAGCACTAAACTCTGACAACATGTTTTTCAGTGACAACAGTTAGTAAAGTCAATAATAACTCCTCTGATGTCTATATTACACTTAAATGGGTTATCCCATGAGTATAGTAAAAAATGAAAATCAGATGTCATATAGTAGTACATGGTAAGCTCTTTCTAACAGAACCAATCCTGTACCTCACATGGATCCAGAGATCTGCACATTGATAGCTCAGTAGGAGTGTCTTTTGTGCTGGAGCTCTCTTCCTATAACAGTTGAGGAGGCAGTTGAAGGATGAAACTGAGCATGTGCGCCCATATCAGTGAGCAGGACAAAGAAATAAGAAAAAGAACAAACAGCAGGTGGCACTATACTATTGCATTTTATTAAATAACTAATTTTATTGAATTGCGTGCAATTACAAGTATTCAGATCTAGGTGTTGGTTTGAAAACTGTAGAATATTTTTCATAGGACAACCCCTTTAAAGAATTTTGGAGCCTTCTTGGCTCTCTGCTCAGTGGCAGATATTTTCCTCTATTACGGGCTCCATTGTGTTTTCAATCCATAATATGGTTGTAGAAAATGATAATACTTTTAATGATTTGTATTAATTTTAATGAATCAAACACTGTTTTATTTTTCCCCTTATATTAAACATATTCACAAATTTAACAATCATTGAGTGGACTACTTTACAGAAGATCTAACCCTGGCTGAAAGGTATTCTGAAATCTAATCTTAATCCAAAGTTAGGCATAGAAGAAATATCAAAGGGCAAGAAGAGAAAGAAATTGATAATATGTAACATATAATACAGGCATTTAGAATATATTAGTTTTTATGTAGTTGTGAAACACAAATGTATTATTTTTTATTTCTATTTTTTAAGAATATTGCTGCTTCAATTTAGGATAACTCCCAAACTAGGGGACAACATATTTCTTATCTGTGGGATTCAAATTGGTTATTGGTCTTTCTCTGTGCCAAGGGAGGTCGGCTGACCTAAGAATCAAAGACACAGACAGCTTTCTGTGTAATGGAGTCTCTAATGGGTAAAGCCTGTGGAACTCTTTTATTAAATATAGCTTGTATCTTCTTCTTTACACACTAATTTTAATATAACTAATTAGAAGCATTTATTAAGGTGGCCAATCAGACGAGTATGATAAAAGGAATGATGGAAAAGGATGACGCCTCTGATGATGCAAAGAAATATAGAAATACAAAATGGATGGTGCTTAACTCAATTGCCATTAGGGGCGTAGCTATAGGAGAAGCAGGGAAAGCGGCTTCTTTGGGGCCCGAGCTTAGAAGGAGTCCATCCATGAGGAGGACTCAAAGATTTTGTCAGGTCCAACAGTATTATACAAATATATATAGGCAGCCTGGTCTGACAGAGAGAACTCTATGGCTGCCAGAGTGAGAGTTACATGGGAGAAAGAAGTTGCAAAGAAATTGCTAAAGGGAGCCCTGTTCAAAAATTTGCTGTGGGACCCAGTCATTTTTAGTTATGCCACGCATCGACACAAAAGTATTGCTAAGTTCATCAGTTCCTCTTTCTTTGTAGTCTGTAATAAATATGTTTTTTTTTCACATTGTAAGTTGTAGATATCAAATCTGCCTCTCAGTAAAAATAAATACATAGCTGAATAAATTAGACCAACAACCAGCAGTTCTGACAACGCTGTAGAGTCAAGTTGACTATATACGTATATGTAATGAGTGCAATATGAATTCACTATATAAAGGGCAACACCAAACCCTACCAAGAAAAAAAGTGCAAATGCCAAATAAATAAGTAAAAAATGAATACTTTATTGAAAGAATCTCTAAAAATAATGATTGGATAAAAATGAGTCACACTAGAGAAAGAGGATCCCATTCCCCAGGGGTTGTGAAGCAAATGCATGATTGAAATGAAACATAATAAACATTGTAAAGGTTACATTTGAACAAGAATTCATATAATAAAGTGGAAAGTGCATATAAGTACTGATAAATCCAAATGATAATCTGACACTGAAGGTGAATTCTCAATTAAGATAGAGCTGAGATGTATGACATATATGAATGAAACTGATGTATGAAATAGACATATAAAACTGATTTTCTTTCTATATAATTATAGCTGTCTTGCTATAATTCACCCTTATAATTCAGTTCATGCCTACAGGTATAATGGATTTTGCTGTATTTTGCTGGTATATATAATAATACATGTGTGTAACAGCGGCTGCTGTTCGCAGCTTTTCCTCTGCATACCGCCGTGGTCATGGGCGCCGTTTTCAGCCGTGATCTGCTGGCTGTGCTTCCCATTCACCTCTGGGCTCTGTCTGAGTAGTACTGCTGTTCTGGGATCTGCTCCACAGTTTTCATTCAGCCCTCGCTACAACATGCTCGCTGCTTGTTCGCTGCATCACTCCCTTAGGGCCGGCGTGCCACTTCATGTGCTTTATGGGTTAAATATTGTGACCTCGTTGACCAATCCTAGCCCTCCTGCACATATATAAGTGGCTCATGCCCCTTCCCAGATGCCTCAGTGTCCAGGTCCTTGTGTTCTGCTTAGGTTGCTATTATCCCTGCTTGTATTCCCGGACTCTGCTACCTGCTTGATCCCTGCCTGCTTGCATAGATTCTCCTGTTGCTGACCCAACTTGCCTGACCTGTACCTGTGCCACCTGCCCTGACCCATTGCTTGTCTGACTTTGCCTCTGCCTGATCCTTTGGTCCTGCATTGTTGCTCCTGGTAACGACTTGACCTTCTGACTATGTATGTACTTCTGGTACCTTGATCAGGTACCTCCTGGTCCACCTGGACCAGCTGCCTTGTGTGCATATCCTCCTCAAGAGGTAGCGACCTGGTGTTCCCCTCGGGAAAGTCTATCCCCATCAAGGGTACTGTGAAGAACAAGGAGTTCACTCAGACAACACCCTTAGAGAAGGTAGGACACAAAGCACAATGGGTTCACATAGCTTAGCAGGTTATATAAAGCTTAATTCACATGTCAGTGTTTTGGCCAGTAATTTCCATTAGTGATTGTGAGCCAAAACCAAGACTGGAGCCTCCACAGACATAAGGTTCTGTGTTTAGAGCGGCACCTGGTTTTGGCTCAAAATAACTGATGGAAATCACTGACAAAACACTGATATGTGTATGAGGCATAACTTGTAGACTAGACTCTCAAAAAGAGGAACCAAATTTATCAGCGAGCATCAGTTATTGTGATAAATGTAGCACATCATTACATTGTCTAGTCTAAGATTGCACTGTCTAAGCTTTTCTGCATATAATGTATAGTTTTGTAAGTATTCTATATTAATTTATTTTCTGGAATTCATTTGGGCTGTCTGTTACACTTGCATTTTACAGTCTCCTGGTTTCAGCAAGTCCAATAATGTTGTAAACCTCAGTTATTTTATAGGCTGCTGAAAAAAGGAAACCTAATTGGTGTATCACAAATCATGCAGATGGCTTGTAATATAATTGCACTTGTGCCATTTATTTTATAAGGGAACTATCACCAGTGGATGGAAGTATAAAACAAATGTAGGAAATGTGATGCCTAAATGCAATTAAATAAAACAAACTGCAAATATAGAAAATTATTAACCTTTCCTAAGAAGGAATTACAATTCCATTCTAGATGCTTGAAAATCTGCAGGAAGTAATTACATGTTAAATGCTTCAATAACATAAGGTAGCATTTTCACAGAATGCGGAGTGGCAGCACAAAAGATTGTACTCTGAAACTAAGATCAGGTGGACATGAAGAGTTCTTGCTTCACGAGATGAATATTCCATTCATTCTTTCCCTAAGAACATTTGACAATAGAAAAGTAAAATTATTTGAAATGAAGCCATTATTTTTATACTAGACTCACCCACACTTAATATCTCATTTTCTTCCCAGAAACTGTGCAGCAGTAAAATTTGTAGATCTAGTACAATTTAAAAATACTTTTTATACTAGTAAAATATGGGAAAAAGTTATATATCTAATATATAAAGCTGAGTATATGTATGTATGTGTGTATGTCTGCTAAAGGAATCCGCACCGTCGCAGCTACAATCATGAAATTTGGCACATCAGGTGTCTGGGAAGGTTTTAGAAAGGGTCTCAGCTCTCCAGGACGTACCGTTCCTGAGATATTCCCAAAAAATGCATTAGCCAATAGAAGCCTGGTCACATGACCCTTATCAGCCAATAGAAGCTCGCAGGCAGTTAGTCTTCACACACACACTGTTTCATACCAGGTTTGCATAACAACCCACCCAGTTTTCTTCACTGCTGTAGGTTTTCTTTAATGGGCAGAGTGCCCTAGATGACACTGTTAAAGGGGTATTCCGGTTACCATAAATGTACCATAACTTATGTTTTAGACTAACTCATCATCAATAGAGATGAGCGAGTACTAAAATGCTCGGGTGCTCGTTATTCGAGACAAATTTTTCCCAATACTCGGGTGCTCGTTTCGAGTAACTAACCCCATTGAAGTCAATGGGAGACTAGAGCATTTTTGCGGGGGACCAAAGCTCTTCACAGGGAAGTTTGCCTGAAAACCTGGAAAACCCAGAAAATGATGGAAACACCACGGAAATGGACAGGAAACAGCAGGGGCAGCATGCATGGATGCCTCTGAGGCTGCTTAATCCCACCATTACCCCAAATCCTCAGGCAACAGCCTGGTGGTTACCCTCATGGCAATTGTGCTCACCCAGACCAAGAAAGGCAAGGCAAATACCCATCACATGTTAGGGAAGCACCCTAGGTGCAACGAAGGTCCATCACCGCCTGCAGGTGACACCACTGCTCATGCTGGCACTGCAGCTAAAATCAAGTTTAGTATCTGTTCTTATCAGTTGCTGTGCCTGCTGGTGGTATAGTGGTGAGCATAGCTG
>ONZH01022485.1:0-24914 GCA_900303285.1 Rhinella marina
TCAGATCCGCGGGGTCATCGCTCCACTCTCCACAAGAAAATGAGATGAGTTAATTTTTTTTTTTTTTGTGCCATTTCAGAAAATGCTTAATTACCATGGCACAGGATCGCATCCAGCGATCAAGTTTTTGAAACACTAATTTATATGCAATGTGACTGTTGTGCGACTTCCTGCAATCCAGAATGTCTCCTCATCACTGGTTGCCTTGGTGTCTGGCCGATTTGCCACAACTACCTGATTTATATTATCCTGTGTGTATAGTTAGTTCCTTATCTGTATTTTCTGTAGGAAGTTTATTATTCTGATTTGGCGATTGATGTGATTTGTGGGTTGTTCTGTTTCTTGTTCTGCTTTTTACTAGTTGTATGCTTAATACCTTCAAGTCTATGTCTGATAAATAATAATGTGTCCGTGTGCTCCGGATTTATAAAAATGATTTTCATGATATGGCATGCTCCAGCATTTCTATAGTT
Source organism: Rhinella marina (assembly GCA_900303285.1). NCBI lineage: Eukaryota > Metazoa > Chordata > Amphibia > Anura > Bufonidae > Rhinella > Rhinella marina. The sequence goes on from ONZH01022485.1 coordinate 474, forward strand.
GTATGTTAAATATGACAATGGAGAGACTTACATGGGTAGGTGCATCTTACGTTTTCTCTACATTGGCGGGATGAGAGCCACTGACCTTGGCTGAAGAGCCTACAGTCTGCAGCTCTAAATAATAAAAAGGACAAGTCACACATTGTATATTGTGGTTAATAACATCAAAGCTAAATTCAGCAACAAAAACCAAGTTGTGTTCTACGAAAAGCCGGCGGCTGTCCATTGGCCTGTGGACGTCATAGGGTGGTCCAAGATTTAGCGCAGAGGATCAGATAGGGCAGACTCAAGTTGTTATTGGGGGCAGCCGGTGGTCAGTGGTTAGTGCTGGCGCCTGTGCAGCACTGGGTTTTAATTGACAGGACAACATCTGCATGGAGTTTTGTTGTCCTTATATTTCTCTGTGTTCTCCAGTTTCTCACTCGCTATTTGGGATTAGATGTGAGCCATTGGGTAAGCTTTGTAATGTCTGTAGCGCTCCGACAGAAGGCAATATCTCACCGGCCACTTTATTAGGTACACATGCTAGTAACGGGTTGGACCCCCTTTTGCCTTCAACTGCCTCATTCTTGTGGCATAAGATTCAACAAGGTGCTGGAAGCATTGCTCAGAGATTTGGTCCATATTGACATGATGGCATCACACAGTTGCCGGAGTTTGTCGCTGCACTCTGATGCGAATCTCCGTTCCACCCATCCCAAAGATGCTTATTGGATTGAGATCTGGTGTGTGGAGGCCATTGAGTACAGTGATCATTGTCTGTTCAGAACAGTCGAGATGATTCCAGCTTTATGAATGGCGCATTATTGTGAAAGTAGCCATCAGATGTTGGGTACATTGTGGTTAAAGGATGGACATGGTCAGACATACTCAGGTAGGCTGTGGCGTTGCACGATGCTCAATTGGTAAGGGGCCAAAGAGTGCCAAGAATTTCCCCCATGACCCCCACCCAGCTTGACGTTGATACAAGGAGGATGGATCCATGCTTTCATGTTGTTGACGCCAAATTCTGACCCTACATCCGAATGTCGCAGCAGAAATGAGACTCAGCAGACAGGAACGTTTTTCCAATCTTCTACTGTCCATTCGATGGCTTGTGCATTGTAGCCTCAGTTCCTGTTCTTAGCTGAAGGAGTGGCACCCGGTGTGGTCTTCTGCTGCTGTAGCCTCTGCCTCAAAGTTCGACGTCTGTGCGCGTTCAGAGATGCTCTTCTGCTACTTGTTGTAACGGGTGCAATTTGAGTCTGTTGCTTTCTATCAGCTCGACCGTCTGCCATTCTCCTCTGACCTCTGGCATCACGGGCATTTTCGCCCACAGATGCGCTTGGATGTTTTTTTTTTCGGACCATTCTCTGTAACCCTAGAGATGGTTGTTGCGTGAAATCCCAGTAGATTAGCAGTTTCTGAATACTCAGACAGCCTTTGGCCCAACAACCATGCCACGTTCAAAGGCACTCAATCACCTTTCTTCCCATACTGATGCTCGTTGAACTCAGGAGATTGTCTTGACCATGTCTAATGCTTAAATGATGATTGCGATGTGATTGGCTGATTAGAAATTAAGTGTTAAAGGCATTTGGCAGGTGTACTAATAAAGTGGCCGTTGAGTGTTAAGTGGCGCAAAATAATATTTACTCAGCTGCTTTATTATGTTACATTTCCCCTGCGGCCGATTTCCCCTGCGGACAGGACATCCAGCGGCTTGAAATCAGCACTGCGGCTTTATGACATGTAAAGAAAGACTGATAGCAGCCATTCACATAGGTCTGTGGTAAATATTTCACAAATGAAGTGCCACATCGCTGATATTAGAGTTGTGACCCTACTGAGTTTTCACTGCACAGCAACAGCCTGGCCACCGGACTGTGCAGGAAACATTCACTTGAATGGGTCAGTGCTGCAGTTCCATGCACAGCTGGGTGGTGGGCAGTGGCGTAGCTATAGGGGTCGCAGCGGTCGCAGTTGCGACCGGGCCCCTAAGCCAGGGGGGCCCGAGGGCCCCCTTGCCACTGCAGGGCCGCCGCCAATTAGCCGGGTGCGGTGGCGGCCCTGCGGACAGTTGCGGGCGGCGGTGGGGCAGAGGGAGATGAGCGCTTCCATTGTGGAAGCGCTCATCTCCATAGTCATCTGTATCGCCGTCCTCGGGTGGCGATACAGATGCTGTTTCTACTGCGGGGCAGGGGAGGGAGAGCGTCTCCCTGCCGCTCCTCTGATAGCTGCAGGCACTGGGCCTGTAGCCTATCAGAGGCCGGCTCAGGCGGCGCGATGACGTCATCGCGCCGCCTGAGCCGTACAGCGCGGGACACAGGCCGGAGAGGCCTGCACGCATCGCTGCAGCACCATGGAGGTAAGTATTAGTGTTTATTTTTTTATTGTAGCACGGACCGGAGCTCTATTGGGGGACATGGGGGCATTTTTTACTAGCACATGGGGGGCACTGGGGACTTTCTGTACTGGGGGGGCACTTTTACTGTCACATGGGGCACTGGGGGCATATACTGGCACTGGGGGCATTTTTACTGGCACATGGGCACTGGGGGCATATTTGGCACTGGGGGCACTTTTATGGCAGGGGGCACTGGGGCATATTACTGGCACTGGGGCATTTTTTACTGGTACTGGGGGCACTTTTACTGGCACTGGGGCATTTTACTGGCACATGGGGCAACTGGGGGCATTTTTACTGGCACATGGTGGCACTGGGGCATATTACTGGCACTGGGGGCATTTTTAACTGGCACATGGGGGCACTGGGGGGACTTTTACTGGCCACATGGGGCACTGGGCATTTTTTACTGGCACTGGGGCATTCTACTGGCACATGGGGGCCTGGGAGCATTTTACTGGCACTGGGGGCATTTTTTACTTGCACATGGGGCACTGGGAGCATTTTAACCTGGCACTGGGGCATTTTTACTGGCACATGGGACACGGGGGCATTTTTACTGGCACTGGGGCCATTTTTACTGGCACATGGGGGCACTGGGGACATTTCTTACTGGCACATGGGGCACTTGGGGCATTTTTTACTGGCACTGGGGCATTTTCTGGCACATTGGGGCATTTCTTACTGGCACATTGGAAGCATTATTACTTCTGGGGCACAGTGGGGACATTAGTACTGTTGGGGGGCACTATTACTAACAAGTGCACTCTGGCAGAGAATTATTAGTTGGGATTTTTGGGAGCACTATTACTGTGGGGGGCTCCTGGCAACAGTATCAGAGCAGTTATTTCTGGGGGACGTTATGTTCACACTATTACGGGACACTATTTGCTGGGCGCAGTTATTTTAGGACACTGTGTGCCAAATAATTATTGAGAGAGCACTATCTGTGTGGTACTAGTGGCACAGGTACTTGGGGTGGTAGGATGATTTGTCCAGAAGACGGGAGGATGATGGAAAAGTATTAAACTAAGATTTCTTTCTGTCTAACTGCAGAGATGAGAAATGGCTGAAAAATGGCGTCTGGTCTGAAAGGAGAAGATGAGGAAAGAGAAGATCTACATCAGAGGAGACGTCACTGGATGTAAGAGGTATGGGGCGCTGTATTAGGCTACATTCACACCAACATTGTGTTTTGCAGTCTGCAAATTGCGGATTCCGCAAAAAAATGGATGATGTTTCCGTATGGCATCCGTTTTTTTTGCAGATCCACTGTAACAATGCCCTATCCTTGTCCCCAAAACGGACAAAAATAGGAATGGACATACAGATGCGGACAGCATACAGTGTTCATTTAAGTGAATGTAGCCTTACCCTGTATGTTCTGTAGTGATACACGTAATGTTAGGAGGTTAGGGTGAGAATTTGGCATGGAAGGGGGTTTCAATTTTTGACTTGGCCGGCAGAAAAGCTAGGTGAACCAGCGCTGGAGGAAGGGGGGGGGGCCCAAGCTGAACTCTTGCACCAGGGCCCATGAGCCTTTAGCTACGCCCCTGGTGGTGGGGAACTGCTGTTCAGGGGTTAACATAGTGAATGAGGTGCATAACAGAAGCTAACAATAACTATATAAATTTGGAATCACTGTCATTGAATTGACCCGCAAGTGCAGTGCCTTAAAAACTATTCACATCCCTTGAACTTTTCCACATTTGCGGTCCCTAATGCAAGGGTACTATCCATGCGGCTGCCGCCACAGATCCAGACCCATTAAACTTGAATGGGTCTGAGATCCATTCTATTTTCCATGGGGTTCCTTGACTCCGTTGCGCACTGCAGCCTTTCGGTTTGCGGACCCATTCAGGTGAGCACATGGCTGGTGTCCCCATATTGCGGACCCGCTGTTTGCGGTTGTCCTGCTTGCACACTACAGGAGAAAGCACTATCCTATGTGCACTCCCATAGTCCTGGCCACCAGAAAGGCCAGCACTTTTTTCTGCAGTGTGCAAGCACGGCCACTTCTGCTGGATTGCAGGGTGGTCGTAGCCATAGAAACAAGCACTGAAAAAAAATGAATTAAGCCAGCAAAAGGAAGCAATATGGAGAATCACAATACATTAGTAAGTGACTTGTATTCACTTTCTTTACATGATAAATGCCACTTACTGAAGTGAGACACAAGATCAGGCCCATTTTTTATTTTTCCTCACCACATTCAAAAGCCATAACTTTCTGTTCACTTAGCCATATGAAGACTTATTTTTTGCAAGACAAGTTGTATTTTTTAATGTCTTGTATTTGGAACTGGAAAACAATTCTTTGTGGCGTAAAACAGAAAAAACTCACAATTCCACCAAGATTCTTTAGTTCTTGCTATAATGGCCTTTAAATTGGCATGACATCCTTATTCTGTGGATCAGTACAACTACAGTGATGCCAAATTTGTTTTGTTGTTATTTAGTTTTACTACTTTAAAAAAATAAAAACCTTTTAAAAAGCCATAACTTTTTTATATTGAGGGCTTGTTGTTGTGGGGAAAAGTGTTTTTTTTTAAATGTGCCAATTTTGGGATACATACAGCTTTTTGATCACTTTTATTCAGTTTGAGTTTTTTTGTGTTTTTAATAGTTTGGTCATTTTTGGCACACTAATACCTGTTGTATTGTTTTGGTTTATTTTTATATGCAAAATTGTGAAGAACTTTTTTATCATGAACTTTTTAATAATTCTATATTTTTTTTTTAACTTTTTTTTTTTCTTTTTACCCACTATCTTTAGATCTTCTGATCACATGTCCCATAGACCGCAACATAGTACTATTGCTTTCTATGGGATTCTGAGACCCTGCCGCCCTGAATTGTGCCTTGTTTAACATGACAGGCCTGCTCCTATTGGCAGCAGCATCTGAGGGGTTAAATGATCATCGCTGATCTTAGTCGTTGCAACCGGGTGCCGATTGGGTGTCAGCTGTGTTATAAAACCTCAATACATCCTGTTGATCATTTACATGTACCTGATTTTGCATTAAGGTGTTAAACAGTGCCCTTAGAAACTACAACTTGTTCCGGACAAAACAAGCCCTCCTATGGGTATGTGAACTAACGCCTGTTTCATATTTGCAGTAAACAGATCTGGCAGGCTGGACACTACCGTGTGCTGCCGAGATACCACCCGGCTCCATTCACTATATAGGGAACCGGCACAGAGATTCGGGCTGCTACCCAGCAAATGTGCAGCAAAAGCGGCCAACGAAACTGCTGTGTGGCAGCGATATTCCTTCTGGCCTCTCCTCAGCATATTTGCCAGGATGGCCGCCGCATTTCAGCCAGTCCCCATTATAGGAGAATGGGGCCGACGGTATCTCGTTACGCCCTGGTATTCACGGATCCGCGCTGGTTTGTTCCCAGCTGGAACAGCTTGCCAGATCTGTTTACCGCAGAGTCAGCAACTCCTGGATGTAGAGGCCCAACGGCCATCGGTAGGTTTTAGTAGGACCCGCCTGACCTGAGACCATCCTTGGCGCTGGGTAGGTGGGCACAGATGTGTTTTGTTTAAAATATATTGGCTAAGAGTCTCAGATTTTATCAATCAGAATGAGGGCTTAGTTTTTACAGTATATATTGTTTGCATCTATTTTGTTAGTGCATTAAATATTCTTTTTTTGCTATTTATTTATATATGTAGCCACTGACATCCGCAATCATTATTATTACATCATGCAGGATGTTTTTTATCCTTTTTTTCTGTGATTTTGTGCATTAAATATTCTTTTTTTGCTATTTATTTATATATGTAGCCACTGACATCCGCAATCATTATTATTACATCATGCAGGATGTTTTTTATCCTTTTTTTCTGTGATTTTGTGCATTAAATATTCTTTTTTTTGTGATTTATTTACTGCAAATGTGAAACAGGCATAAAAGATAACAAAAGAAAAGTATGAATTTTGAAAGGCAGGAAGGAAAGGACATAAATGCAAAAACTGAAAATAGCAGTGGTGGGAATGGGTTAATAATCAGCATCTTTTGATTGTTTCTATACATACGTCAAACTCCACCCTGAAGCCTTTGTTGTTATTTGCTTGCAGATTTTCAAACAAAGCTTCAAAGTTTTCATGCTTTACGCATTTTCTGAAAATAAATAAAATGAAAGAAAAACAATCAATTCTAAAATAAAGACAAATTGTCATATGCACAGAACTCGGGCGATCATTTAGTAAACAGAAATACGTCTAGATTTCTGTTTTCCCCGCTCACGCCAGGTCTTCCTTGAGCCATAACTTTTTTACTTTTACATTCACATAGCTGTATGAGGGCTTATATTTTGCAGGACAAGTTGTACTTTCTAATGCCACCATTTAATATGGCATACAACCTAATGGGAAGCAGGAAAAAAGTCCAAATGGGGTGGCATTGGGAAAAAAATGCAATTCCTCCACCGTTTTACGTGTTTTATCCCCACGGCGTGTCCTTTGTGGCAAAACCGACCTGTGCCCTTCATTCTGTGGGTCAGTACAATTACAACGATAGCACATATGTATAGGTTTTTATGTCTAAATAGTGTAAAAATAAATTTAAACTTTGAAAAAAATATATTTTTTTTACATCACCATATTCTGACCCCTCTAACTTTTTTTTTAATAGTTATATCTACTGACCTGTGTGGGGGCTCATTTTTTGCAAGACAACCTTTAGTTTTTATTGATACCATTTTGGAGTGTGTAACTTTTTGATCACATTTTCTTGGGGTAAGAGAAGCGATGAAAAAAATGGCAATTTGGCCATTTTGACCCTTTTTTCGTTACGCCATTCGCCATATTGAAAAAATATTTTTATATTTTAATAGTACGGGCGCTTTCGGATGCGGAAAGTGGGATGCTTTTAACTTTTTTCTTATATTTTGTTTTTATTCTGAACAATTATGGATCTTTTAGATTATTTGTACAAAATTGCTAATTTCTTATGTTGACCTGCCACCTGCTGACCAAAATAAGAATTGCAGCTTCAATACCTTGGGTCTCTGTGGCCGACGAGGATGCCGGTAAGAAGCCGGAAGCATAAGCGTCCAGGTTTTTCACACTTTAGATTGTGATCTCACCTGATCACGGCATCTAAAAGGCATTAATGACTGCAATCTTCATTATTGCTGGTCACGGTCATTAGCCATGGGTCTCTGCTGTTTGAAACTGTGGAGACCCGCCGACCATGACGCCCGCTGCTTGCATGAGCAAGTGCCATGTTTGCACTTCGCTCCAGCACCGTACATGTACTATGCTGGTAGCAAAGGGGTTAAGACTGGCATCTAAAACTCCAGTCTTAATAAATATTCCCCTAAATGTTCACATGCAGTACATACAGTGGCTATACTTCAGGGATGTATAAACTGCAGTTCCCAACTATTGGAAACCAAGAATGCCTGTCTGATAGGTCAGTAGACCGTTACATCCATGTAATTTTTTATGGCTGCAAAATAATTTTTCAATTGGTCTTTATTAAAGATATTGAGCTATTCTGTCACAAAGGGTTAACTGTTTTTCTAGCTATGTGACTGGTACTTTCACTTTGTGCCGGTCATCTAATAACACTTATGTCTAAACTACTGAGAGGTCATAAATATTGATTTAAGTCACATTCTTATCAGTAAGATTAGAACTGAGTTATAATAAGTGTTTATAAGGTCAGAGAGCAGAGATAAGGAGTCTGTCAGCTCCTAGTCTGATGGAAAAGACAGAAAATCCAAAGGGAGCTTCTAGAGCATCTCAGCTCTGTACAGAAAAAAGGACATCATATTTTCAATAAAGATCAATAAAAAAATTACCTCAAAATGAGTACAATGCAATAATAAAAATATTGCCCCCGACGATGTACATAGCCTTTAAAGATAAATATTTGAGCGCCATGCCTTCTGACAAATGCTCAGATGTATCCTTCATTGCAGCAGGGACATGTACCAATACTGCCTCCTACATAACACCACCACCATATACACAATAAAACAACATTGTCACAGGAGGCAACAATATAAACATTACATACATACTACTGGAAACAGAAGGGGCTCCTCCACACCCTTACATGCACACCGCAACTAACCCCCCCAACCAGCAGAATAGTGAGTACAGCTCTGGAGTATAATACATCAGTGTCATCAGTACAAAATAAGTAATATGCACTTACAAAGTTACAGAATGTTTTTGCAGTTTAATAAGTGCATTCTGTTATCACCACAGCATCAGACATAATGTACATACCTACTTGTCGGAATTTCTGAAGAATGTTTTTTATGCCTGAAATGAAAATAAAATCTTAAAATATTGGGGAAGATTTAATTAAGGTTTAATTTTTAGACAGGATAAACTTAGACAATTTTAAACTACACTGGATTTATCACAGTGGCTGCTGCTGGATAATAAATCTGGTGCACATTTAGACTAGAATACAATCAAATAAAAAAAAATTGTGTTATACAAATTAAGCCTTGTTCACACTTCAGTTTTTTGATCAGTTATTTTCATCAGTTATTGTGAGCCAACAGGACATGTTCTATAATTTCTTCCGGAGCCGTGGCTCGGCAAGAATAGGTGGCGGCCATTGAAGTTAACGGGCCCACAACGGTCTTGTGAATGGGCCCTAACTGATGGAAATAACTGATCAAATAACTGACGTGTGAACAAGCCCTTACTAGGAGTTGTAATTTGCAACAGCTGGAGGGCCGCAGTTTAGGCATCACTGACTGACTGTCTAGTGTAAGTTTATATGATCTATTAGTTAGATAGGTGTCAGCTAGAACCCCCGTTGCCATTAAAGGGGTTCTCCGGGAATTAAGAAAATGAAAATACATAAATATTACTTTATTATAAATATATTCCCAAATACCTTTCATTAGTTATAACGGCTCGTTTTGTCTAGGGAGCGATCATTAGGAGAAACAAAATGGCTTCTGTCCTATTAGTGCACACAGAACCTGTCCTAATTACACAGCAGGACAAGTTACTTCACAACACTGAGGTAAAGAGCTGCCTCATCCTCCTCTCTGCTCTGTTTGTCCTGCTGTGTGATTAGGACAGGTTATGTGTGTACTAATAGGACGGCGGCCATTTTATTTCTCCTAATCATTGCTCTCTAGACAAAACGAGCCATTATAACTAATGAAAGGTATTTGGGAATATATTTATAATGAAGTAATATTTAAGTATTTTCATTTTCTTAATTCCCGGAGATCAAGAAAACTTACACCGTTATCCAGCAAATCCACACCCCCGTTTTGAAAGTGTTAATATATTTGCGGCATTTTATTTATAAATCCACCCCAATTTATCACGAGAAATGACACTTGAAAATAATTCTTTCTAATAATTGTTTGTGGTTTTTATTTTTATGTGACTAGCCTCCAGAGTACACACAATATGATAACACCTCCACTGTTTTCAGCTTTGCTGTGTAGATTAGAGCAGAGGCCTTCTTCCCTCACTTGCACAAAGTGATTAAAGGGGTCACTTTGGACCTTGGACTCAACAACCTCCTATGCTATGGACCTGAACATATTTAAAAAAAAAAAGAACACTCACCAGTCCGCGGTCCTGACGCTGCTTTCCCTGCGGGACCAGGAAGCAGCTGGGTTCTGTGACCGCTGCAGCCAATCACAGGCCTCAGCAGTGACAGAATTGAACAGTACATCTCTGCAGGCTATACTGCGTATTTTCCTAAACTCTTTACATACTGTATGGTCCATAGAAAATTTACGCATTAAAAATAAATGAGAGATAATCAGTTTGGTTTTACCTTCTTCTCGAAAACCAAAATCCAACACCAATGAGTGCACAGAAGCCAAGAATACTTCCTACTACAGCTCCTACTGAAAGAAGAATGTACAGCAAATGGGTAACGATGAACATGTGTTTTTACTGTCATATGACTGTGCAGAAGTCATTTAGTTAGTGCCTATGCAAGGAGCTTGAGCCAGAAGTCCCTGTATCCAGAAAGTACCAGGTTGCTGATGGTGGAGACCACTGCAAATATTTAAAATTTTTACGTAAATCATATATGTTTAATTGCATTATATATGTCTTTTACCATTCTCATTTTGTGTTTTAACGCCTCACAATTTCTAGGATATTAGATTGCTGTCAGTGAATGAGAACACTACCTCTCCATAGCCATTGCTGCTCTCAGCTGAGAAGTGTTTACAACTGTATCCAGTCCAGACAATGCTCTGTGAGCTGAACACATCCACAGCAGCTGCACATATCTCTGATACAGTAGTTTGCTACAATGTATCAGTCTGGAGTCCAGGCTGTTTACCTCACAGAGCTACAAGTAGACTGGATACAACTGTATAAACTACACTTCAGGACTAGATATGTTTAGGTTTACTGCCTGGTAGCCAATAGTGTTCTCATGTGTTGACAGCAAACAAAACTGAAACCTATGGCTCATGTAGACGACTGTATCTATTTTGTGGTCCGCAAAAAATATGAATAACTGAATGACAAAAGAAATGGGCTTTGTCCGGGTTCAGAGCTGAACCCACACATATCCCCTTCTTCCCCCACTCAGTCCCTCTGATATGAGCATCCAAGTATTTCATGCTTTGATGCTCTCCATTGCCCTGCGTTGAATTGTGCTGAATCGCGCAGGGCAAGGGCTTTTTCTAGAGATCCGGTGACGTATCGTGCTCTCCATCGGTAAGCTAGGCAGAGGCTTCCACCTAGCAGAGAGCCTGGTGATGTCACCGGGAACACTTCTAGGAAGAAGCCTCTGCCTAGCAATGTGAAAATGTAAACAAAAAAGCCCTTGTCCTGCGCGATACAGAGCAAGGCAAAGGGGATAACAAGTACTGTAATATGAATGGTGGGGCGAAAGACTGGGGCCTCCAGAAATCACTAGAATAGGAACCCTGGTCCCCCATTATCTCCAACCACAGTGACATCTATTCAGACTCTATAGGAGCAATTAAAATAACCGGGCACTGCTCATGCTCAGCTGCTGCATTTAAACCCCTTTTTGTGGAGGACTGACGTTCCACATTCTAGTAATTAGTGGAGGGGATCTGTCACACTACATCTGCGATGTCTGCCCCAGGTGTCTGTCTGGAGGTTTTCCCCACTGAACGTTTGGGGCTTGGGGTTATCTGTGTACAGTTTGCACAGTTTGTATAGACCCTTTGATGAGCCACTTCATTACTGACTTGCCTACCCCACTGTTGCTTGACTCTCCAACTTTCAGAGTTGGAACCACTGTGGATTCTGCACTCTGGGCAGTGTCCTTTCCCAATCCTTGGTAGGCTGGCATTGCCTCTTCTTGAATCAGCACTAGTTCCTCATCAGTGGGCGGCTGTATTGGGTTGCAGAACGAGGCGCCTGCATTTACATTCCTACAACCTGGTTGGTATTGTACTGTGTGTTTGACAAGTAGATGCCTCAGTCCCTATTGACTGCAGTGTGTAAAGGATTAAACAACTGTCAGAGCAGAGTGCTGGCTGCGTAACACACCCAGAGCTGAAAGCGATAGGGCGAGCACAGCCTGTGCCATTACAGCGCTATAATAGTACTACGTTAACTACCAGCATACTGCAGTGTACTAATATGGCACAAAGTAGTTAAAATTGTTCCAGTTGCAAAATTGTTCTGTTTTAAAAAATCTCACAGATAAAATTTCATATTTAATTGAGGGATAAACCGTTTAAAGTGGTCATCCCAACCCAGGGGCGGACATACAGCCTGTGCAGTCGGTTCGGCTGCACAGGGGCCCAGTTTAGGAGCGGGGGCCTTATGCAGCTTCTGCAGTAGGGCAGCGGGAGGGAAGTGCTCATCTTTATATTCATCTGTTTCGTCTTCCTCAGGACAGTTATACAGATGATTACTGGGATGGGGCAGGGGAGAGGTGTCTCCCTTCCCCATTCTTCTGATAGGCTTTAGACATTAGGCCTGCAGCCTATCAGAGGCCGGTGCAGGTGGCACGACGACGTCATTGCGCCGCTTGAGCCGTACAGTGTGGGACACAGGTCAGAAGAGGCCTGCATCGCATCCCTGAAAGCTGCATATAGGTAAGTATGTGAGTTTATTTCTTTCATTTACCCCAGGGATTCCCAATCTGCAGCCCTCCAGCTGTTGCAAAACTACAACTCCCAGCATGCCCAGACAGCCTAAAGCTATCAGCCTACAGCAAGGCATGGTGGGAGTTGTAGTTTTACAACAGCTGGAGGGCTGGAGGTTGAACATCTCTGATTTATCCTATGCTGTTGCACATCTTATATACTGCCACACCTGTGGGCACTATGGAGGTAGAAGGTAGGGAGCACTATGGGGCCTATCTGATATACTGGCACACATGGGTGGCACTAAGGAGAAGGGGGCGAGGAGCACTATGGGGCATCTACGGGGGCACTATGGGAGATGTGGAGGAGAGGAGCACTACAGGGCATCTGCTGGGGGGCATTATATACAGTCACACATGGGGGCACTATGGAGATGTGGGGGGAGAGAAGCCCTATTGGGGCATTATACTGGCACACATTATGGGGGTACTATGAAGAAGGGAGTAGAGGAGCAATATGGGGGAATTTTATACTGGCACATTATGTCAGGCACCATAGGGACAAGAGGAGGAGCACTATGGCGGCACTATATAGGAGTATTTTATACTGGTGCAAATTATAGGACACTATGGGGGACCTTAGTTCAACTCGGGGCACTAAAGAGGACTTTTTGGGCACACAGTAGGGGGCATTGTTGACATTGGTTCTACTGGGGGCACTAAGAGGAGGTAATATTTATAATGCCACACCACATGACATTTTGTATATACTGGCGCACATTATGAGAGGGCATTTTTTCTACTGTCACAGATTATAAAGAGAATAATCGGGTGCATTATGGTGGGCTTTATTAGAATTGGGGGACTATGTGGAACATGAATACTAGTATGGGCACTATGGGAGCATTATACTTCTAGGTCACAGTGGGGGCATTATTACTGTAGGGGCACTATTACTACTATGTGCACTCTGACAGATAATTATTTCTATTGGTGGGACTTTGGGGAGCATTATTACTGTGGGTGGGCACCCTGGTGAAGTATCAGCTTAGCACAATTCTTTTAGGGGAACATAGTGTCCCTGACGCTAATAGTGTAAACATTATTTCTTGGGCAAAGTTATTTTAGGGCACTGTTTGCCAATAATTATTGAATCTGTGTGGTACTAGTATTTTCACTGGGATTGTTTTTGCAGTATTGTATTGGGGAGCAAAGCATGCATGGTATTGGGGGTGGCAAGATTGGGTGTTCAGAAGATAGGAGTATGATGGAAAACTAGGAAACTAAGATGTCTGTCAAACTCTGCAGAGACTAGAGATGACTGAAAACAAATCATCATGGTGGTCTGGTCTGAAAGAAGAAGATAAAGACAGAGAAAGTCTGCATCAAAGGAGACATAAGAGGTGTGTGTTGTTGAATTAGGCTACCAACACATATACGTTAGTAATTCCAGCAGAGAACACCCTCCCTGAATTCACTGGCTCCGACACTGCTGGATGCAGACGGAATGCCTGCCGGCCCCATTAACTATAATGGGGTCCAGTAGAGATCCAGCCACAATCTAGCATAAAACTCTGAAAATTGGCGGGACACAAAGCACTGCATGCTGTAGTTTATGCACGACCAATTCCTTGCAGGCGGATCAGGTGGCCGGATGATAGTGCTGCAGTTGAGAAATTAGACTTACCCTGTATGTTTTGTATTGCTGTGTTTAATATTAGGATGGAATAGGTTAGGTTGAGAATTTGGCTTGGGGGTCTCAGGCATATTCTTTGCACAAGGGTCTTTTGCTGTCTGTTTCTGCCCCTGATCCTGATCCAACCTCTATAATGACAACCCAAAATACCCAGGCCCCTCATACTGGTCATACTTACCCTGCACCCGCGTTGTTTCTGATGCCCGCATGGAACAAACCTCGCTACCATCACCTGCAGTGGCAGCCATGCGAGCATCAGCATCGATGCAGGTGCCAGGGATCGGGGTAAGTATGACCAGTATGAAGGGCCTAGGCATTTTGGGAGGCATTATAGGGGCTGATAACCCCTTCAAGGTATTAATCTTTTGAAAATCATTGTTTATGCACATTTTACAAACTGTACACAAATCATATTTACAAAGTGTGCACTTACCTATGTAGGTAGATACAAACCCCGGGTCCTTGATTTCTGTTAAAAAAAATTAAGTGATGAACAATTTTCATCATATTGTCATCAAATGGCATACTCTGAACACATTAGTATTACTTATCAAGTTAGAGTCTGACACTGGGTCTGATTCAGTGATGCCATCGGCAGCTCTCGTATACACCATGAATGTATATGTTTCTCTGGCCGTCAGATTCGTTATTGTCGCTGATTCACTTCTCACTATTGTATCATTTATTATTACTGATGATGAGGTGACATTGGTCTGGACTCTGTAGCTGTAAGACGCCTGATACTCATCAGGTTTACTCCACGTCAGAGACACAGAAGATGAGGTCACATTACTGATCTGCAGAGATTTTACCGACATCGGTTCTGGAATAAAGAAAGTACAAACATTCAGTATCTATACAGAATGAGGGTAAAACTTGCAGTGTTCTCTAATAGGTAACTACGGCTCAAAACCAGAAAATCCTGTATTGTAATTACAGCCAGGAGACCAAACTGCAGCCTCATCATTTTGGGAGACTATGGGCTTTTTTTTACCCAGGTGTGTTAAACATTACTACAGCTAGGATCATAGATGTATTAAATTCAATGGTGTTTATGCGGCTATTCACAAGGGAACATCAAATAATGTGTGTCTTTAATCTATTCTGGGGACAGAAAACACTCATTGAAGTTTTGTGTGGGTGTTTAAAATAAATGGATTTTTGTACTTACCATAAAATCCTTTTCTCATTGGATGTATTGGGGGACACAGCACCATGGGTATATGCCCGGCTGCCACTAGGAGGCTGACACTAGAAAGGAAAAGTGTTGGCTGTGCCCAGGTGGACTATACCCTCTGCAGAGACACTGGACTAACCAGCTGGTACTAAAGCAGTAGGAGCAGCAAAATACAAAAGGAAAAAATGAAACCAGGAAGAGGACGAAAAAACAAAGGTCCTGGAGAACCCGGTAAACAGAACGATAAAAAACAACAAGTGTGGGATTTTTCTCGTGAATGGCATTGGGGGACACAGCACCATGGGACGTCCCGAAACAGTCCCCGAGGGTGAGAAGAGACAGCCATGTGAAAAACCTAACGCACAGCCGTTTGAAACACCTTGCGACCAAAACAGCCGTCAGCAGAGGCCAAGGAAGGAATGTGGTAAAACCTGGAAAAGATGTGAACTGAAGACCAGGTGCGGCCTTGCAGACCTGGGAAGCAGGGGCCTGATGCCAGACACGGGAATCGGGGAACACGACCCTTCACCACATAGGCTTCCTTGACAGCCGACCGAATCCACTGGAGCCCCTTCTCAAGGCCGGAATAGGCAAGAATCCTAGGGATGGAAAAAAGGAAAGAGAGAACCCATCCAGATTCACACCAAGCAAAATAAGCCTTCCAGGTGTGATGGTAAATCCTGGACGACTGAGGCTTACACACTTGGAGCTTGGTCGGGCTTGGAGAGGCCGTGGAACCTTAGGACTGCGGCTTCAACAACCAAGCCGTTAAATGAAGCCAAGGTAAACTCGGTGGGACAGTGGACCTTGGGAAAGGAGGTTGGGACACAATGGAAGTCGCCACGGAGCGTCCGTGAGCAGAAAGACTAAATCTGTGTATCACGCAGGAGCCAACAAGGTCACCGGGACCCAAGCCAGCCTGAGGCGCTTGAGAACACAAGGCAGAAGTGGAGGGGAAAGGGGAAACTCAGGAGACTGAATTAGGACCACGGAAGTACCAACGTGTCCCCCGCAAGAGCCTGAGGGTCCCGAGAGCTGGCGACATAAAGTGGGAGTTTGTGATTCAGATGGGAGGTGAAGAGATCCATGTCTGGGGTTCCCCAACGTTGACAGAGCTGGAGGAACACCTCCGGGTGGAGAGACCACTCGCCCGGGTCGAGGCGTTGACTGAGAAAGTCAGCTGCCCAATTGTCAACACCGGGAATATGTACCACGGGGAGAGCGGGAACGTGTCTCTCTGCCCACCGAAAAATGCCAGAGTCTTCCCTTAGGACCGCCATGCTCCTGGTGTCCCCCTGGTGGTTCAAGTAAGCCACCGCAGTGGAGTTGTCCATTTGAATCCGGACAGAAAGACCGCAGAGGAGGTGAGTCCAAGAGGAGTGAGTCAGATAAATGGTCCTGAGTTCCAGGATATTGATCTGCAGGGATTTCTCCCGTACCGACCACAGACCCTGGGCTGTGAGAGCCCCTAAGACTGCCCCTCAACCCACTAGGCTGGCATAGATGGAAATCACCTGCCAACGGGGGGAAGGAAGGATTTGCCGAGAGAGATGGTGTGGTGGCTGAGCCCCCGAACCAAGTCCCGGCGGACCTGAGGGGAAAGGTGAATCGGGAGATCGAGAACTGACGGAGACCTGTTATACCGGGTAAGAATAGAGAGCTGAAGGGGCCAGGAATGGAATGAGTGTGGAATTGAGCATAAGGGATCGCCTCGAAGGTAAGCGTCCTGAATGTCGACAGACGACCGAAACTCGCCCACCTCTAGGGAAGCAATCACTGACCAGAGAGATTCCATATGAAAGTGACGGACCCGGACGAGAAGATTGAAAGCCTTCGGATACAAAATGCGATGGAGAGAACTGTCTTTCTTGGGAACAGTGAAGAGATTTGAGTAAAACCCCTGAAAGCGCTCCGAGGTCAGGACAGGGACATTCACTCCGCACGCGTGAAGGGAATGAATGGCCTGAAAAAAGTGGCCGCCCTAGAGGGGGCGGTGACGACTGGAAAAACCGACCTGCGGGAAGGGCGGTGAACTCTATTTTGTATCCAGAAGAGATTACCTCCAGGACCCAAGCATCGTCCACGCTTGCACTCCAGGAATCCCAAAAGGAAAGCAACAGACGCCCCACTCGAGGAGGCGACTTGAGTTGGACTCCTCCTGACGGGAGGAGGAGTCCTGAAAGGAGCGAAACCGTTGAGAGTGGGACGGCAAGGACGATTCTGGGGGAGGAGAGCGCTTTTGCCGCCTGTGGCCTCAGAAATAAGCTCCTCCAGACGCTTCCCAAAAAGCTTACCACCCAGAAAAGTGAGAGAGAGGAGCGCATTTTTATAGGCGGCATCCACTGCCCAGGAGCGAAACCAGACCGTGCGGCGAATGGCCACAGAGTTGGCCGCCGCCTTGCCTGCACAGCAGGCCAATTCTAGAGAAACTTCACAAAGATACCATGATGCCTGGAGAAGGTGAGAAGCAAGAAGGTGAAGGTCATCCTGATCAGAACCAGGGGGCAAAGACCGAACGAGTTGTTTGGCCCACACTACACATGCCTTTGCAACCCATTATGCCGCAAAGGCAGGACGGATAGCGGAACCTGCTGCCACAAAGCGAATTTGGACAAGGAATCTATCTTCTTGTCCGAAGGATCAGACAAGGACGCCACATCGGCCAAGGGAAGGGTGGTGGCCTTAGAAAGGCGGGCCACCTGTGGATCCACCTGAGAGGGGACAGACCACATGGTAATGGATTCCTCTGAGAAAGGAAAAAGGACATCTGAACCCTTGGCAGGCTGAAGGCACCGATCCGGGTGACGCCACTCCTTAACAAGGAGTGCATTAAGGTCCGCATGGTTAGGAAAAAGCAACGTGGCACACCTAGAACGGCGAAATGATACTGCATCCTGAGTCGCCCTGATGAGATCCTGCATGGCCACAGACAGGGCCTTGCCCTGCTCAGATCTGGAATCTGACAGGAGGAGTCGTCGCCAGCCTCTAGGATGCGGCCTAGGCGGGGATGAAGCCAGGGCCTCAAATAATGATACAGCAGAAAAAGGTGCACCGTCGGAGGGCAGGCACAGAGGGAAAACGGGGGCCTGCCGGAAGAATAAAAATAGATTGGGGGGGGCCACCAGAGGGTAAGCGACGTTCGGGAGGTGGGGGGGTGGGTGGTCAGAAAGTGGGGTGAAAAAACACCTAGGGCCCGGGGACGGGCCAGAGAAGGATGCGGCCCTAGTCCAGGCCAAAGCCGGGGACTGAAGTAGGGGGAGAGGCCCAGGAAAAGGAAAGGAGAGAGTGGCCAGGGAGAAAAAAGAAGCCCTGGAGAAGGGGGGAGAAATCACCCCCATGTACGAAGTGATAGTGGGGAGGGAGGGGCGCTGGAGACCCAAAGACCACCAAAGATAAGTAAACTCACCCCCCTGATAAGAAGGAACCCGAAGTAGGACCCATGGGACGCCAGGAGAAAGGAGGACCTACATACCATCTGACGTCTTCAGGCACCGCAGGGTCACCCTTTCGGCAAACTCGCACTTACGTGGGATTACAGGCTTGCCACTGCGGATGCAGTAATGGGGGGACTGGGTGACTGGCTAGGTACCGATGTACCCGCCTGCAGAGAGTGCAAATAAAGTGGGAACTCACGATGAAGCCCCATCCTGCCGAGGGCAAAAACCTTCGAGAAAAAAAGAATAAAATAAAAAATAAACCTGTCAAAAAACAAAGCAGGTCAGGTCTGCCTTCTACGGACACTAGACTAAAATTGGTTAGTCCAGTGTCTCTGCAGAGGGCATAGACCATCTGGGCGGAGCCAACACTTTTCCTTTCTAGTGTCAGCCTCCTAGTGTCAGCTGGGCATATACCCATGGTGCTGTGTCCCTCCAATGCCATTCACGAGAAATTGATCCAGCCCTATATTATTTGTATATTATCAATATTGTGTCTGTTGGCCACATTGCTTCCATATTTCAAAGGAGAAGTCTTATCTAATTCCATTTCCTCCTGGACAGTCCATCATATTTTGGGTCTATAATGCCTTGTTCACTTCTGTGTTGGAGACTCCGTTTGGGACCTCAGTCACAGATTTCATTAAAAAGAATGGAAAGAAAAGCTCTGTATGTGAGACTTTATTCTCTGTTAAAAATGGTCAGTCAATGGGATCTGTTTAGAGTACATTACTCTGAGAAACACATAAAAATTCAGCATGTGCTCTTATCTTGTCTTATGAACAGACTCTTCTTTTTGTAAAATCTTTCAAAATCCTTTCTTCTAACCTTTCCTTTCCATTCCTCTGCTCCATCTCTATTTTCTCTGTAGTATTCCTCACATCGCGTCACATTTTATGAAAAGTTGCAAACAATCAGAGAAAACCTACTTGTATAGACAGATGTGCTGACAGGTGAACTCGGATAATCCCGGACCCCGACTGTGACCACAGTAATGATGTAGTTAGTCCCTGAAGTCAGGTACTGAAGGGTGACATTTGTTGTGCTGCTCGTCACATTTATGTTAGTTGACTGGAACTTCCCATAGCTTATATTATATGACTTAGTCACACCGGTCATATCTACTGGCTCTGTCCAAGATAACGTCAGATTCTTAGTTCCGGTGCTGATAAACGATAAGTTTTCAGGTTGGGTTGGATCTGCACAAACAACAACAATACAAACAGGTGAGAACATATACAGCACATGACTTATAAGGGAAAAGTGACTGTAACAGAGATGAAGGATGATGAAAAGAGTCACCATTGAGCAGATCCTGATGATACTCACATGTGGCCTCTGTCACTGGAGCAGACGTCTGGCTGCAGCTCCCACTGACTGTCTGTACAATGACTGTATATTCTCTGCCGGGTAGTAATCCTGTGACATTCACTTGTGTAGTATTAGCTGATTTATTCTTATTCACTGCTCCTGTTAGACTGACTGTATAATTATCCACTTTTCCTTCTGGTTTTGTCCAGTTGACTCCAAGAGAATAAGCCGACTTGTTAAAGCCAAGCTTGGAAACCTGTCTAGGAGCTGAGAATATCACAAATCACAGAATGGTTAGTTATGTAACACTTCAAGCGGTTATCCAAGTATTTAAAATTGAGGACTTATTCATGTCTGCAGTGCCAGTGTCACTTTATGTCTGGGGTTATAGGGTGAGACGAGTCACACAACATGAAGATCGCATTGTTGCATTGCCAATCCCTTATTATGATTGTCAGTGGGGTCACATGTGACAGTCACACAAAATGCCACAAAGTTGGATTTTTGGTTGCAGGTTGGAGATTGGATGTGACTTTGCCATGACAGACCACAATGAAATTTGCATGTGGCTGAGACTGGTCTAAGACCTGCCTGCGTTTTTACTGCCAAATTACTTTTGAGGTTCGTCTGAAAGAACAGAGATATACAACCATAGTTGAAAGGGAGCTTGGCAGCATGTAAATGTCTCTGCCATGTCTCTTTAAAAACAAATTAAGTAAAGAAAATTTTTCATCAAATGGCATACTCTGAACACACTGGTATTACCTATGCAGGTAGTTCGTGACACCGGGTCTGATTCAGTGATGCCATCGGCTGCTCTCGTATACACTGTGAATGTATATGTTTCTCCTGGAGTCAGATTCATTATTGTCTCAGATTCACTTCTCACTGTTTGATTATATATCATTACTGATGATGAGGTGACAATGACCTGGACTCTGTAGCTATAAGACGTCTGATACTCATCAGGTTTACTCCAAATCAGAGACACAGGAAATGAGGTCACATCAGTGATCTGCAGAAATTTTACCGACATCGGTTCTGAAATAAAAGAAGTACAAACATTCAGTATCGATACAGAATGAGGGTAAAACTTGCAGTGTTCTCTAATAGGTAATCACTGGAATAGGAGAACTGGAGGAGCTTTTCTTTACAAAAGTGTTAGGTTTAAGGATGAGACTAATTTATCAAACAATGTGCAACGTATTATAAATGCAGAATAAAGTACAACAACACAGACCCCAGAAAAACTCACTTCAAATATTACCCTTGTGATAAATTTCCACCCATATTTTTATGTGTCTATTGATTGGGTGCATAAAACACATGTGTGTTTAAAAAAGAAAAAAAAAAAAAGCTGCATGCAGTACTTTAAGGGCCCATCCACACGACCGTAGTATTGCGAACCCGCAATACTACTGCTGCCGCCTGGCGTGTGTTCCGCTACGCCACGGAACACACGGCCGGGCGCCCCATTAAAAATCCCTGTACTTGTCCACTCATGCGAACAAGTATAGGACATGTTTTATCTTTTTATGTGGCGCCGCGGCATGGAGCCCGCTCCCATAGAGGTGAATGGGGCCGCATCTATTCCGCAATATTGCGGAATAGATGCGGCTCCATTCACAAGGTCGTGTGAATGGGCCCTAACTTTCTCACTGTGACAATATTCTTTAAGTAATAAAGGTCAACATCAGCTTCCAGCATGTCTTACTAAAGGACATCTAGTTTTTGTAAACTCTGCTAAGTCTTTTCCTCACCCTTTCCTTTCCTCTGCTCCATCTCCATTTTCTCTATAGTATTCCTAACATCACGTCACATTTTATGTGGCTATTCTGTTATGTTCCTTGTTCTACTACTATAACTGAGCAAAACAAAGAAAATCATTAGCGGTGGTGTGAGAGAGGCCTATGGTTGCTGTAATTGACAGGGGGTTTGCTTCAGTGTTACCCTGGTTTGCAAGAAGAACTCTTCTTCAGGTACATGAGATTCAGCAGTATCTCAACTACAAAACATTGGAGTTCGTTACTCTGAGAAACTCACATAAATATTCTTTAAAAGGGGTTCTCTGGGATTAACATATTGATGGCCTATCTTCCGGATAGGACATCAATATCAGATCGCTGAGGGTCCGACTCCAGGGAACCCCACTGATCAGCTGTATGAAGAGACTGCAGCGTTTGTGATCACTTAGGATTCTTCCTAGGCCAAGTGACATCATGTCTCTCCATCACATGGCCTAGGAGCAGTTCTGTGCCATTCAAGTCAATGGGACTAAGCTACGATACTAAGCACAGCTGCTTTCCAAAGGATGGCCCACTGCCTGGTAAGCTGTGAGTAGACCGCGTCCTTCTCAAACAGTTGATTGGGGGGGGGGGGTGCTGGGAGTCGGACCCCCGCAGTTCTCATATTGATGACTTATACTGAGGAGAGGTCATCAATATGTAAGCCCTGGCAAATCCCTTTAAGCAATAATGTTCAACATATGCTCCAAGCTTGTCTTATTAACAGACTCTACTTTTTATGAAAACTCTTTCAAAATCCCTTCCCCTACCCTTTCCTTTCCATTCCTCTGCTCCATCTCCATTTTCTCTGTACCCTATTCCTCACATCATGTCACATTTTATAAAAAAAAGTTGCAAACAATCATAAGAAAACCTACTTGTATAGACAGATGTGCTGACAGGTGAACTTCGATACCCCCGGACTCCGACTGTGACCACAGTAAAGTTGTAGTTAGTCCCTGAGATCAGGTTCTGAAGGGTGACATTTGTTGCGCTTCTAATCATATTTATATTAGTTGATGGGAACATCCCATAGATTATATTATATAACTTAGTCACACCGGTCATATCTACTGGCTCTGTCCAAGATAACGTCAGATTCTTAGTTCCGGTGCTGATAAAGGATAAGTTTTCAGGTTGGGTTGGATCTGCACAAACAACAACAATACAGACAGGTGAGAACATATACAGCACATGACTTATAAGGGAAAAGTGACTGTAACAGAGGTGAAGGATGAGGAAAAGAGTCACCATTGAGCAGATCCTGATGATACTCACATGTGGCCTCTGTCACTGGAGCAGACTTCTGGCTGCAGCTCCCACTGACTGTGTGTACAATGACTGTATATTCTCTGCCGGGTAGTAATCCTGTGACATTCACTTGTGTAGTATTAGCTGATTTATTCTTATTCACGGCTCCTGTTAGACTGACATTATAATTATCCACTTTTCCTTCTGGTTTTGTCCAGTTGACTCCAAGAGAATAAGCCGACTTGCTAAAGCCAAGCTTGGAAACCTGTCTAGGAGCTGAGAATATCACAAATCACAGAATGGTTAGTTATGTAACACTTCAAGCGGTTATCCAAGTATTTAAAATTGAGGACATATTCATGTCTGCAGTGCCAGTGTCACTTTATGTCTGGGGTTATAGGGTGAGACGAGTCACACAACATGAAGGTCGCATTGTTGCATTGCCAATCCCTTATTATGACTGTCAGTGGGGTCACATGTGACAGTCACACAAAATGCCACAAAGTTGGATTTTTGGTTGCAGGTTGGAGATTGGATGTGACTTTGCCATGACAGACCACAATGAAATTTGCATGTGGCTGAGACTGGTCTAAGACCTGCCTGCGTTTTTACTGCCAAATTACTTGTGAGGTTCGTATGAAAGAACAGAGATATACAACCATAGTTGAAAGGGAGCTTGGCAGCATGTAAATGTCTCTGCCATGTCTCTTTAAAAACAAATTAAGTAAAGAATATTTTTCATCAAATAGCATACTCTGAACACACTGGTATTACCTATGCAGGTAGTTTCGTGACACCGGGTCTGATTGAGTGATGTCATTGGCTGCTCTCGTATACACTGTGAATGTATATGTTCTCCTGGCCGTCAGATTCATTATTGTCTCAAGATTCACTTCTCACTGTTTGATTATATATTATTTCTGATGATGAGGTGACAATGACCTGGACTCTGTAGCTGTAAGACGTCTTATACTCATCAGGTTTACTCCAAATCAGAGACACAGGAAATGAGGTCACATCAGTGATCTGCAGAAATTTTACCGACATCGGTTCTGAAATAAAGGAAGTACAAACATTCAGTGTCTATACAGAATGAGGGTAAAACTTGCAGTGTTCTCTAATAGGTAACCACTGGAATAGGAGAACTGGAGGAGCTTTTCTTTACAAAAGTGTTAGGTTTAAGGATGAGACTAATTTATCAAACAATGTGCAACATATGAATAAATGCAGCATAAAGTACAAACAACACAGACCCCAGAAAAACTGACTTCAAATATTACCCTTGTGATAAATTTCCTACCCATTATTTTTATTGTGTCTATTGATTGGGTGCATAAAACACATGTGTGTTTAAAAAAAAAAAAAAAA
>ONZH01022486.1:0-39770 GCA_900303285.1 Rhinella marina
ATAAGGTAGCTATCCTATAAGTCAGTGCAGAGCACAAGTTTAACTGGGTGAGAGGCCTAAGTCAGAATTTTGGGGGGGGGTGCTATCTATCCTTGGGGGCAAGGGCGGATTGGCCATAGACCTTACAGGGAAATTTCCCGGTGGGCTGATGCCTAAGGGGGGCGGCCAGTAGATGTTTTTGGGGATGCATTTTGTGCTGCTGGCAGTATTTTGTGATGGACTGTGGTATTTGGCTCTGTTGGGGTGGTATAATGTGCCACAATATGGTATTGCTGGCCCTGCCTTCCATCAGTTTGGACCCAACTACAAAACGGGGCCACTTTTAGTATTTTTTCCAGGGCCACTTTAAGTTCCCAGTCCGTCCCTGCTTGGGGGAGAGCGCCTTAATCAGTTTGAGGAGACTTACTAATTTGGCCTTTGTAGATATTCTGTGCCATTTGCTATATTTCATAAGCTCTACCCCTTGTTAGGCAAATCTTCTGTGCTGTCAGCGTAGAGGTCCTGTCCATAAAATGGACACTGATGGAGGGTCATGTGACCAGACACATCACTCAGCCTCCTCTATTCAAAAACACTGCACACCCACTAGACTCCCATCAGTGCAAGTGCAGGTGGAAGGTGAAGTGTATTTGAATGGAGGAGACCTCACATGAAGGTGATTTGCCTGATCACATGACCCCCCATCAGCAGCCATTTTATGCCCAAGACATTGATATGGACATTCCAAAAGACTTGGCAAACAAAGGGGCGTAGCTTGTGAAATATAGAAAATGGCACCGAATTTCAACAAATGCTATAATAGTAAGTACCATATAGTCATCTTACATATTGGTCAACAGTAACCAGAAAATGGGGATCTAACCTCTGAGATTCACACTGATCCTGGGAATTAAAAGGTCACATTGCAATATATCATCTATTTATCCATCCATCTAGTTTTACAGAAAGAGTATCTAGAATAGGGAGAAGGTAGGTGGATGGGGGCCTTTTCCATACGAAAAAACTGACTAAGGGTACCTGCACACAGTGCGGATTTACACAAGGTTTTTCCAAGGGGATTCTCGTGCAGAAAAAACAAAGCATAATACAGCACCAGCAAAGTGTTTGAGATTAGACAAATCTCGTACATTTTGCTTCTTCCTTCTGTGCGGAAATTAGCCTGCTCTTTGGATTTTCAAATCTACAGCATGTCAATTATTTGTGTGATTCCACACCTTTTGTAAAGTGCTTTTTCCTTTACACATCAATGGGGTTGTTTACATAAACAGAAAATTCACACCAAAAACCCCACTAAAAAAAACACATAAAATAGCATAACAAAATAGACAAACCCCACAATAAATAGTGCAGATTTATGTGCGTTTTTTGTGCAGTATTGGTGAGGATTTTCTGCATACAAATCTGCATCATGTGCGGATTTCTGTCCGTTTCTGAATCGATAACTGCACGTATTACTTGTGGTTTTTGGTGCAGATTTGATGCGATTCTGCTGCACCAAAAATTGCAAATATAATTGACATGCTGCAGATTTCTAAATCCTAACAGCAGGCCAATTTCCACACAGAAGAAAAAAGCAATGTGAGATATGTCTAATCTCATATACTTTGCTTGTACTGTATTATGCCGCACTTTTTCTGCATGAGAATCCACGCAGAAAAACTGTGCTTAATCTGCAACCTAACTAAAGCTCCCAAGTTTTTGCAGTATGCACTGAATCATGAACTGCACTTTAGCTGACCAGTTAAAGGGTTATTCCCATCATTGACAATGGGGGCATTTTGCTAGGATATGCCCCTATTGTCTTATAGGTGCGGGTCCCACCTATTTTGAGAACGTAGCCCCCAAAGTGATTTATTTCTATGGGGCCGGCGAAAATAGCCGCGCCCTGGCTCGGCTATTTCCGTTGGCTACATAGAAATGAATGGGAGCGGTGGCTGCGCATGCGCGGTGTGCTCCCATTCATTTCTAAGGGAGCAGCAGGGAGCTGCGCCTGGTGGTGGCCGGACCCCGTGAAACCCGGAGTCCTCCAGGCGCAGTGCTCCCCGCTCAGTTCTCGATTTGCCCAGTGCTGGGACCCGCACCTATAAGACAATGAGGGCATATCCTAGCGATATGCCCCCATTGTCTAAGATGGGAATAACCCTTTAACAATCACCTTGCAACTACTGTAGCATTTTAGTTGTGATATTGCAGCGAGTGCCAATATAAGAGATTCTGTGTCATTACTATGATATACTACGGGCTGCCAAGTCTAAAAGAACAAAATTAGGTAACAATCGCATTCATCCCTTGCTTCCAGAAAAACTGTAAAATCTACAAACAAGTGTATGAAATAATTTTAGGCATTCACTGAATTATGTTATTATATTCATTATTTATTGCTTGTGTACAGGTGCTAAATAATTGCTGGAAAAAGTCAAATGAAAATCAATAAGTCCATTGTAAACAACTTCTTTCTCTTCCACATGAACTTGACTTTTACTTAAATGTCAGTAAAGAAAAAAGAATTATTTCTCAGTAGCATTCTACAAAGCTGGTATTTATTAAAGAGCATCCTGGAAGCTTGTCGCTGTTACCGGAATAAAAAGGGGCTCTGCTTTGCATAATTGCTTTAAATTCATTTACTTTTCTGTTCAAACACATTTTGATTGACATTGGTTTCTATCCATGTCTATCTATCTATCTATCTATCTATCTATCTATCTATCTATCTATCTATCTAATATCTATGATATCTATACATCATATCAATATAACTATCTATCTACATCATTTATCTTCTATCTATCTCATATCTATATTCTACTTACCAATCTAATATTTATTTTACCAAAGTTTAGTAGTAAACGCCCTCATAAGCAATAGTATTTTTTCAGCAAAAATGACCATTTTCATCAGGACTGGGTGACAATGTAATGTGTATGGGAGAGCCTGACTCTCCCCAACACATAATGTAAAGGGAGAGAACAATTGAGCAAATTGAATTTTTTCATCGTTTAGTTCTCCCAGGAGATAAGCCACCACCAGAGGTGTCTGGCTGTGGCTTTCTCCTCTCTCCTCATTGAAAACACATACACACTTAAAGGGGTTTTTCTTCAGGATAGGTCATCAGTATCTGATCGGCGGGGGTCTGTCACCCGGGACCCCCACCCATCAGCTGTTTGAGAAGGCACAGCGGCTGTGCTTGGTATTGCACTCAGCCCCATTCATTTGAATGGGCTAGGCCACGTGACCGATGAACGTGATGTCACTTGCCTAGGAAAAGCTGAGAGAAGGCCTTGGTCACATGTGCAGCAACCAGGCCGCAGGGGTTATGTGAGTGTTGTAGTGATGTCACAGTGATGATGGTGCCGGTGGTTATATTACTCACGATTTGGTGACTACGGCTCCCTGGGCCGGCATGCAGTTGTGTGGAAGGGGGAGACCAATTCGTTCGGGGCACTCTCTGTTCCTCAGGGCTCTGCCGGGTGGTAAGGCGAGGTGCCCTTGGTGGTATAGTATTATGGTGTCAGTCGGCAGGGTCCTGGTAGATTTTGTGATGCCAGCTCCCTTATGGCACATTGTAGAATTGAGGTAAATAAAGAGGAGGCAGCTTCCTCAATTATAGTTTACAAATCAGTCCTCTTTATAATAGATGTTAATAATTAAAGCTGCAGGATCCCTTATTAAGGCTGGTTTAGTTCCAGTATGCAATTACTCAATACTCCTGTGATAACTGATAACTTCTTTCCACCTGTCCCAGTTCTGGCTCTGGATAAAACTTTAGTACTGTAGAACAGCAATCCCACAGGGCGGCATCCCTGTATGGCAGGCATTAATACATCTGCTCCATTATTTCCACGGGTGCTTGATATATATATATATATATATATATATATATATATATATATATATTAGCAGAAGCACCCGGCTTCGCCTGGGTATATTTCATCTATTTCACTTAATGTTTCTGTGTGTCGTTGCAGAGAGAAAGTCAATGCAGCTGACAGAAGTTGATTTTTACCTTCATTTTTTCAATCCACATTGGCTACAGAGTGGGAGGGGGCGTGACCTGATGGGGTCGGGGCGTGGTTTAGCGGGACCTTGGAGGGGTTGCTTTTAAGTTCTTCTTTTGAGGGTGGCCTGAATTACAGGTCAATGCCATGGTAATTTATGAGGACACGCAATGGGTAGCAGTGGAAGAAAATATCTTTTATTACTACTCAACGGTTGTAGTCTAAAATTAGTCTATTTCATTTTATTTTTTCAATCTCCATTGGCTGCGGAGTGGGAGAGGGCATGACCTGACGGGGTTGGGGGCGTGGTTTAGCGGGACCTTGGGGGGTTGAGGGGGTGCTTTTAAGTCTTTCTTTTGAGGGTGGCCTGAATTACAGGTCAATGCCATGGTAATTTATGAGGAAGCACAGTGGGTAGCAGTGGAAGAAAACATTGCATCGCATGGGTATATTTAATTTATTTCATTTAATGTTTGTGTGTGTCATTGCAGAGAGAAAGTCATCCTCCCTCCCACCCCTGCAGCTGACAGAAGTTGATTTTTACCTTCAATCCCTGTTGGCTGTGGAGTGGGAGGGGGCGTAGCCCGACCGAGTCAGGGGCGTGACTTAGCAAGACCTGGGGCGGAGGTTTTAAGTCCTTCTTTTGAGAGGACACGCAATGGGTAGAAGTGGAAGAAAACATCTTTTATTACTATTGAAAGGTCTTAGTCTAAAATTAGTGTATTTTATCTATATTCATTTAATATATATATTCATTTAATGTTTCTGTGTGTCATTGCAGAGAGAAAGTCAATGCAGCTGACAGAAGTTGATTTTTACCTTCATTTTTTCAATCCCCATTGGCTGGGGAGTGGGGGGGGGCGTGACCTGACGGGGTCGGTGGCGTGGTTTAGCGGGACCTTGGAGGGGTTGCTTTTAAGTCTTTCTTTTGAGGGTGGCCAGGTCAATGTCATGGTAATTTATGAGGATACACAATGGGTAGCAGTGGAAGAAAACATCTTTTATTAATACTGAACTGTCTTAGTCTAAAATTAGTCTAAAACATAAGTTATATTTCTGGTAACCGGAATACCCCTTTAACAGTGTCATCCACAGCGCTCTGCCCCTTTAAGTGAAAACAAATGGCTGGGTTGTTATTTAGATGAGCTCCTCAGCTGGCTGCTAATTACCTGCGTTGGTTGTTATGGAAACCGATATGTATGTGGAGAAAATGGCAGTTGGGATTTGAAGTGAAATGCATCCAGGCTAATATTGGCTAATGGAGATCATATTTTGGGAATATCTCCATAACAGTACGTCCTAGAGAGCTGAGACCTGGTCTAAAACCTCCCCGGACACCTGATGTACCTGTGTGATGAATTTGGTGAAAATCGGTCCAGTAGTTTGGTCGCGCATAGAGAACAGACAGACAGAAACTCATTTTTATAATATTACTAGCAGAAAGACCCGGCTTCGCCTGGGTATATTTCATTTATTTCATTTAATGTTTCTGTGTGTCGTTGCAGAGAGAAAGTCAATGCAGCTGACAGAAGTTGATTTTTACCTTCATTTTTTCAATCCCCATTGCCTGCGGAGTGGGAGGGGGCGTGACCTGACTGGGTCGGGGGCGTGGTTTAGCGGGACCTTGAGGGGTTGAGGGGGTGCTTTTAAGTCCTTCTCTTGAGGGTGGCCTGAATTATAGGTCAATGCCATGGTAATTTATGAGGAAGCACAGTGGGTAGCAGTGGAAGAAAACATCGCTTTGCATGGGTATATTTAATCTATTTCATTTAATGTTTATGTGTGTCATTGCAGAGAGAAAGTCATCCTCCCTCCCACCCCTGCAGCTGACAGAAGTTGATTTTTACCTTCAATCCCCGCTGGCTGCGGAGTGGGAGGGGGCATGGCCTGACCGAGTCGGGGGCGTGACTTAGCGAGACCTGTGGCGGCGGTTTTATGTCCTTCTTTTGAGGGTAGCCTGAATTACAGGTTGATGCCATGGTAATTTATGAAGACACGCAATGGGTAGCAATGGAAGAAAACATCTTTTATTACTACTGAATTGTCTTAGTCTAAAATTAGTCTATTTCAATTACTTCATTTAATGTTTCTGTGTTTCATTACAAAGAGAAAGTCAATGCAGCTGACAGAAATTGATTTTTACCTTCATTTTTTCAATCCCTATTGGCTGGGGAGTGGGAGGGGGCGTGACCTGACCGGGTTAGGGGCGTGGTTTAGCGGGACCTTGGGGGGTTGCTTTTAAGTCCTTCTTTTGAGGGTGGCCAGGTCAATGTCATGGTAATTGAGGACACACAATGGATAGCAGTGGAAGAAAACATCTTTTGTTAACGGTCTTAGCCTAAAATTAGTCTAAAACATAAGTTATATTTATGGTAACCGGAATACCCCTTTAACAGTGTCATCCACAGCACTCTGCCCCTTTAAAGCAGTGAATAGAAATGGCTGGGTTGTTAGTTAACTGAGCTCCTCAGCTGGCTGCTAATTACCTGGCTGTGTTGTTATGGAAACCTGCCCTCCCTGTTTGTGTCTGTGCAGAGAATGGCAGTTGGGGTTTGAAACCAAAGCTCCCAGGCTAATATTGGGTAATGCAGGTCATATTTTGGGATTATCTCGGGAGCGGTTTGTCCTAGAGAGCTGAGACCTTATCTAAAACCTTCCCGGACACCTGATGTACATGTGTGCCGAATTTGGTGAAAATCGGTCCAGTAGTTTGGTCGCACATAGAGAACAGACAGACAGAGAGATGGACAGACAGAAACTCATTTTTATAATATTAAGAGATAAGAGATATTAGCCCACACTTCCCGGAGAGTTCAAAGTGGGTGCAAATACGACTTGGTACATAGTCATATAGTCCATGTTTAAGTGCCTAAGGCTACACCTAATCACTAGTGCCAGCAAAGTCAGATAAACCGTAGAAAGGCATTTACCTTTGCTAGTCTCCTCTTTATCCAGCTTATAGCACAGCTTCTGGTGGCTTAGTGTCATAAGTGCCAAAAGTAGGTCTGACTTGGCCAGGGTCAGGCAAATCTGGCAGCCTCACGATCGAAGGTCCTCTACTACTCCTCCTGTGCTTAGCTTGTCTCTTCTCTTCCTTTACTGCCTCATGACCGACTTGAACTAAGCTTCACTTCCCTCTCTAATCAGTTGCCTAGGTAGTTATATATGAGGCAACAGCACCACCTAGAGGTGAAATACTATAATCTGTGGTACTCAGCCTATATTAGGTTCCTGCAGCATGAGAGATACAGTACATAATGTATATGACATGGCTACAATAAATATATAAATACAGACACTTTGTGGTGTCCCTTTCACACACAAGTGGGACACTGCACATGGCTTAGGGGTGGCTCAGCCCTATTCAAGTGAATGGGGCTGAGCACAATACCAAGCACAGCCGCTGTACAATGTATGGGGCTGTGCTTGATGAGCTGAGAGAAGGCCTCGGCGCTCACGGGAGCGCTGGTGCCTTCTCAAACAGCTGATTGGTGGGGGTCCCAGATGTCAGAGCCCCACAGATCAGATACTGATGACCTATCCTGAGGATAGGTCAACATTAGTTAACTCCCGGAAAACTCCTTTAAACATTTACACACTGTCAAACTGAGCATGTACAGTATGTGCTTGGGTGAGTTGGGAGAGATATCTGTGCAGCTATTGTACTGAAGGTGTAGGGGCACCTTAAAGAGGTCTTCCATTTGCCTCAACATAATTAAAAATAATAATTTCTAAAGGTTGCTGTCATTTTGTAAGGTATTTCTTTTATCTTTAGTGCTCCTATCTTCAATTCTGGGCTGCAGTCACATGACCATGTCCATGCAGCTCTTTCTTATTTCCTGTGATGTTCTGTCGATGGACGTGTCAAAACAGCAACATCAGCAGTGATAGGGGAGTGTCTCTGTAACTAGCGGGGTGGGAGGGGCTGTACACTAGCCGGGCGTGGTTGGGGCAGTGCTGGAGCTGTGGCAGAGAATTGAGAAGTGCATCATAGGTTTGGTTGGATACAACTGGAAGTGCTATATTCAGGATGGAAACAAACCAGTGTGATTGGTTTACATGGTGAAAATTTAGCTGTTGCAGCATAATCTGATTGACAGCATTTGGGAAAGAATGGGGCGGACTGGGAACTAAAAGTGGCCCTGTGGCTGTTGGACAGGTGTATAAGAAAGAATCAGATCATTATGAACCTGGCTGGCAGCCTTGAGGAAGGCTTGAGCGGCCCTCCTGGGCATTGGCCCATCGGGAAATTTCCCTGTAGGGTCTATGGTCAATCTGCCCCTGGGAAAGAATACAATCTTACTACCAACTAGTAAGCATTGGATAAACTGTGATCCTTCATGAACATTTCTGACTGCTCTTTTGGAGGAGAGCAGTGCAAAGCCTCATTCACACTTACAGCAAAATCCAGACATTTTCTGAAGTTTACCCGGAGGGGCTGTATGTATGAAAGCAAACATCTGCAATATCTGTCCAGGATGTTACCCAGATCTTTTCTCCCCAGAGCCCTAGTATTAACTTGTCTGAGTGAGCTCATGTGTGAAAACAGCAGTAAATCACAGTGGACCATGCCTAAAGTTCCCGCCCCTTGCCTAGGGACCTGGAACATTTGTAGTGAGAATAAACCCGATATGGAGCATCTCAGGGGTGATAGCTACATGTGTGAAGGCCAACTTTGGGAAATCTCCAGACCTGTTAGGTGTGAAAACAACCCAGGAAGGTTGTGGAGTTTACTCGGAGGAGCTGTATGTGTGAATCCAAACATCTGCAATATCTGTCCCAGGACTTTACCCAGACTTTTTCTCATGTGAGTGAGCTCATGTGTGGACACAGCAATAAAGTATTCCCACAAGCCATTATTTTTATTTGTGGTTATAGTGACACACAGAAAGAAAGAAACTAAGGGACAAAACTGGTGGTGAGCAGCAGGAACATTGAACTACTGAATAATCAGGCAGTGGCCTCAGCCAGGTTTAAATTACCTGCTGGGAAAATGTCAGTGCACGTAGGAGAAGCAATCAAAACAGCCAAGGAGGGGAGCAAAGCAGTAAGTGGTACTGGACCACGTTTGGTGCACTATTTTTTTTTTGTAAAATATTATACTAAATAATATACCCAGTATAGCCATGCATAGATGGCACAGCATTGGTTTACATTCCTGGTTCTGCCCTTTGCAGGGGCATGGGTGAGGATCCAGGATCTGCCCACATCTCAGTAAGTTCTAGGGAGTATCTGATGAAAGATGGAAGCTGTTTCCTCACGCTCTCTCCCTTGGGCCTCCAGCTTTGGAGACTAACAGATCTCTGTGTGAATTACTTCAAGATCAACATAGAGATAAAGAGGAGAACTTGGAATCTACGTGGCCAATCATGGTAGTCAGCGAGGTAACCTGCTACTACAGCCATTCAGACTTTGCTGCTGTGAGGACCCTTCACACCAGACATGTCCTGGCCAGATGTGCCTTCAAAATTCTGTATCCCACAGTGGAGATTACTCATTATTGCAAAAGTACTATTGCCCACCATAGATTCTATTAAGAAAGACTTTGGCAAGATTGTGTAGAAAGAGAACCCTAACACCCATTCTTGCCTAAATCCATACATTGCTATCTAGGAGAGAATTGCACTGTATACAGTTGGAACCATGTCTGCTACAATTGCATGTACTACAATTGCTATTTTGCACTACAGTAAAGAAAGATGTTTATTCTTATACCACTGGCTTGGTTTTCTGACTCCAATGCCATACACTGGCCATTGAACTATTTACATCCTGCCTTGCACCCATCCAAACACCCAACATAACGATTCATGGGCAACCCAGCTACCATGAGACAGGATCCCCATAATCAGGGTGTGTCCCCCTTTCACTGCACGGCCTTAGGGAGCAACAGTGTGAGGACAGCCACCATGATTGACAGCCTGTGCTTGTGAAAAAGTCTAAATAAAGTGCATAGGATAACATATTAGGTGGGACAAACCCTCTATAAATTAGTGATAATCCCAATGTTATAATATGACAAAAAATATATATACAGGACATATAACCCTAAATAATGAGAGGTAAACTAGTGAGGTGTATCACTGCTGCATGACACCTTTTTGAGAACGCTTTCTGTATATACTATTCTCTTTTTTAGTTTGATCTGATTGTCTTTCTGTATTTTATTCAGCCTAGCATCATGATTGCTGTGCCTGCCATTTATTCTTTAGTGCTTCAGATGTTACGCTGCAGTAAATATCTGAAGGCTATATCAAACATCAACACGGAGGAATTTTGTTTTCAAAGGAAGCACAATGTATCGAGCACACGTAGTTCTCTGTTAGTTTGGCCATATTTTCTCATAGAAGCCTTTTACATTACACACATTAGCCATAGAAAAAATACCATTTGCTTGCCCTGAAATACACAAGGTGCGGACATGTAGATGAGCAATTAGAGCTACTTACCCAGTAATTGAAAAGGAGAAAAACACATTTCTTTCCAGCAATTTCATGCTAATTCTGTCCTAGTCTGTAAGTGAGAAACACTTCATTTAGTATTGTTGTCCTAGAGCCAGAATAGCATCCCCAGCATTACGTTGTAATGCTAGGCATTCATTCACAGCAGGTACAGAAATGGAACAAACAATGAATTTTAGATGTTGAAGCACAAAAAAAAAATTTAAAAAAAAATTTGATGGACAAAAAAAATTTCATGGACTTCACTCACTATCCACTAGTGTGAATCCTTTCATTGTCAATTTTCATTGTAAAGTATTCCAATCTCTTACTGCATTTCCCCTGAGCCTTTTAACTGTATACCGAATGAAAGAACTTTTATTATCTATCGATCAGGAGACTTTCAGGACCACATCAGAAGCATAAACAGATACCGAATGGAGAGAAAAATTTAACAGTGATTAACAAAGGACCACATTCAGTAATGTGAGTGAACTTAGATGTTATAAATTGCGCTAAAATATGGCACTATTTGGTACATCTAATGAAGTACCCTGGAGTATGGGCAGTACGGACACTTGTGAACATTTGCCCCTATTGCTACTTTGCAAAGCAATCAACTTCCTACTTTATTGCACTTTGAAGGGCTAACTTGCACTGTGATTTATGCTGTTGTGTGCATTTATGCTGTTTCGTATTGTTGAACTACATTTATATGTTGAAATATATCCTGTTCATTTGCACTGTTATTACACTATAGCTGTAGATAATTTATAGTGGGATTGAGGATCAGTATTTTTTTTCTGTATAGAAGATTTATAACGTTTTTGCTGGTTTGTGTTGAAGTGTATTTGCTTACTTTGACCTCTAACTTGAAAACTCCAATTAAAAGAGAGAGGAAGAGAGAGAGAGAGAAGAGGGTGGGGAGGGGGACATGTAGCTCAGGCCTTTCCTCAGCACGAAACCTTCTTCTAGGGATGAGACTGGAGAAGCCAGATCAATACCTTGCGTGTATTGTTTTGCACTTGAGTTCCTCCAGTAAAGAAGCACACTGGTTTAATGCAAACCCTTACTCTCTGTACTTATTTCCATTGGGGTGCAACACATCTTACCACCCCTTCTGGAGAGCAGCAACAAGGGATGGTATCTTGACAGTGTTCAGAGGACACAGGTTAGTCTGCCTAGCTCACTAAGGGGGTATGGCTTAATGGAGTTTAATACCTAAAATGTGGCATTTTCAACCATACGGTGCCCATATATTGCAGACCCCCTTTGCAGGCCGCAAAACGAGCACGGGCGGCACACGCTGTACATTGAACAGCTGCAGAGATATCTGCATTTTTATTCATTTGCAAAAGAGCACATTGGAGCATCGGAGGCAGAACTAAATCCTCGGAGTACTGCTTTTATAACACCCCTGTGCTCTGTACACTCCCACCTTATCTTGATTGACAGGGCTAGAAATCAGCATGCTGAGGACAGAGCTGTGTCCTAGCATGTACACATCATATGGACTACTTACTATAGCCTTACTATACTTAGAAGAGAGGTTTTATAAGCTTAGAAAGCTAGTACATATTACTGGTTTATTCACAGGAACAATATATGGTTATAAAGACACCAGTAGTATGTATTAGCTTTCTAAGTATAGAAAACCACTCTTTTCAATATGATAAGGCTATATCCCGAAGGTAAGTGGTCAGCCTTGCACCTAGATATCCCAGGAAGGGGATTTTTTTCTCTCCATCATTTAACCCATAAATAAAAGGCTATAGCCTTACTATGGATGTTTTCTATACTTAGAAAGCTAACACATATTGCTGGTTTACTCACAGGCACAATATATGATAATAAAGAAACCAGTAGTATTTCTTAGCTAAGTATAAAAAACCTCAATTTCTATAGCCTTTTATTATGGGTTAAATAAGGGAGAAAATAATAATTAATAATTGAAAAAAATAATCTAGAAGTTTCTCTTGCCAATTAACCTTGGGGGCATCTGCATATGAATAAAAACACAGATATTTCTGTAGCTGTTTAACATACAGACAAAAGAAAGGTATCAGTTTCATTAGCATGATCAAGCCTACCAGGTATTATGTCTGCTTTAATAGGGTTGATCATAGTGACATGGTGACAATATATTTTATGCACTTAAAAGTTTGCAAAACATGGATACCGGCCGAGAGCCTGCAGCTATTTGTTTTTTCACTCCTTCACAAATTTCCTATTCTCGTCCAGAAAACTGACAAGACTAGGACAAGCTATATTTTTGTTTTGGGGCCACAGAATGGACATACGTATCTGCACAGCGCATGGTGTGCTGTCCACATCCAATACACAAAAAATACTTGGATGCAGAAAAAAAACACTGTTGTGTGCATGAGCCCTTATTGGTTGACTTGTTTGTTGCTATGTAATTTATGACTCTGTTTGTACCTGAACCCTCTAATTGTAAAGCTCTGCATATGTTGGGCTTATATAAATGACGATTATTGTCATTCTGGTCCTTTGGCATGAAACTCATGGTACAGGCAGGACAATATCATACAACTTTCTAATACCTTCCTGTCATATTCCATAATAGGGTTTTGTTCAGCAAGATATTCTCTTAGGAAATTATACAATAACAATATCCCACTTACTGCTTCCTAAAGCTTTTATAAAATGTATAAAGCGTTCCACTTTTTTGTATTGATTTTCTAACAACCTCATGTGCTTTGTTCAATATATAAAAAGCAGCGTACGTACATATTCTTTGTTTTGTGTATGTATGTGACTCTATATTGTACAGATATGGAGACCTTCTGAAAGCTAGCCTAATCCTGTATGTTGTTACTGTCTGCTTCCTCAGCTTTTTGCTACACCAACACACACTACAGTATATTCATAAAAAATCATATCATTTTGATTCAAGGATAATTGAATAAAATACATGTAATTGTTCAGATACACTAACACACCACAAAGTGCCATATCCAGGTAGGTATAACTACAAATCACAAAAAGGGTTCGGAAAGTGCAACTGCAATGAAGAAATAAGATAAGTGTGCTCCACTGAATAAAGATATTATTTATTGTTTATTTTATGCACTTATATAGTGCTGCTATATTCCACAGAGCTTTACAGACATTACCATCACCCCATCCAATGGGGCTCACAATCTAAGTTCCCTATTAGTATGTCTTTGGAATGTGGAGGAAACCAGAGTACCCAGAGGAAAACCCAGCAAAGATGAGGAAAACATACAAACTCCATGCAGATATTAAAGTACAGACCCAGATATAGCACACACGTATTCTCCAACATGTTTTGCGTTGCTTCTATGAAAACCTCCTATAAAAACAGTGAACATTATTGGATGAAGGTGTGGTGGAACAAATTATCTCTCCAAAAGTATGTAGAAAATAAGCTAATGCCATGTGGACTGAGGGTGCAGATATTCCCATCATATGGAAGGGATATTGAGGAATTTACCAAGAAATTGGAAACCACTTGTAACCAATGCTCATGGTCTCTAATGCAACATTGTTGATCTCAATGCTAAAAACATTGAAGCCTTGGAGATAGAAATTAGTGAACTTGAGGAACAACTTACCCAAATACTGACACTAACGGAAAAAAATAACTTTCTGAAAGAAATGGTTGATTCTTTTAAAGTTTGGGAAAAAATCATTCAAAGACGCAAAAGTGAAGAAACTCCAACGTGACCTGCAGGACACCAATAACAATCGAGTGTATCAATGGCAGTCCCAGAACAACAGTTCCCGATTTCAAACTAGTTCCGTTTCGCCCTCCATTTCCACCGGAGCTAAATCGAGTGCCTCAATACAGATGGCCAATAAATATCTTATGAGGAAGGGGAAAAAAAAGAATGAACTAAATCCAAATATGGAAAATAAAAGATGACCTCTAGAGGATCAGGACGATCTGCATTGAAGGTAATTAACATGTTCAAACATAATTATACTCCTTCACAAATAGAAGTCTTAAAGGCTATGTACACCTTTGGAGGCAATTTTTGTTTATGATTGCATTTTACAATTTTTTAGCTAAAAATAATATTTTCAATTGCCCTTTATTAAAAATATTAAGCCATTCTGCCACAAAGGGTTAACAGTTTTTCTAACTGTGTGACTGGTACTTTCACTTTGTGCCGGTTATCTAATCACACTTATCTCTAAACTACTGAGAGGTCATAAGCCACATTCTTATCAGTAAGATAAGAATTGAGCTTTAAAGGGGTTATCCAGTATCTACAACAGCCCCCCCACCATGTGCCGGGCCCCTCCGTGGGAATATACTTACCTGGCTCCCCGCTCTCTGAGGCGCTCCTGGTCCGCCTCACTGCCGCTGCTGCTTCTCCCTGTACACAGATGAAAACATCCGTTGTCGGGGGGGGGAGCAGCCAATGGCAGACGGGGACGAGCCTCCCTAGCACCCGTGATGCTATGGAGGCTTGTCCCTGTGTCATCCGTGTACAGAGAGAAGCAGCAGCGGCGGTGCGGGGGACCAGGAGCGGCGCAGGGAGCTGGGTAAGTATATCCCACGGAGGGGCCCGGCACATGGAGGGGCTGTTGTAGACACTGGATAACACCTTTAATGAGTGTTTATAATGTGAGAGAACAGAGATAAGAAGTCCGCCTGCTCCCCAGATTACAGAAAAGACTAAAAAATCCACAGGCAGCTAGTAGAGCATGTCAGCTACCGTATTTTTCGCCCCATAAGATGCATTTTTCCCCCCAAAAGTGGGGGGGAAATGTCCCTGCGTCTTATGGGGCGAATGCTAATGAGCGCTTCCATTATGGAAGCTCTCATTAGTACTGGAGGACCAGGAAGCAGTGCAGGCTCTGTACTCACCGCTTCCTCCGCGTGACCTCGCACTGTGCGCGCCATCTCACAGCACAGCTGACAGCAGGAGGAAGACAGAGCACGGGCGGAGAGGAGCGGTGAAACTGCTTGTTTCCATGGTTACAACCACCCTTCAATCCAGCAGTGGTGGTCGTGCTTGCACACTATAAGAAAGAGCACCACCCTATGTGAGCTCCCATGGTCTTGGCCACCAGAGAGGCCGGCACTCTTTCCTATAGTGTACAAGTATGACCACCACTGCTGGATAGCAGGGTGGTCGTACCCATGGAAACGAGCAGTTACATGCACATCCCACTTCATTAATAAAAAATACCCCCTGTTCTGCGCTGCCGCTGCCGTCCGGGTTCCCACGCTCCGCGCTCTTCTCTCTTCCCTGCAGGCACGCACTATGACCTGACGCTGCGGCCTTATGATTGGATTAGGTTCTTTCTAGATTTTTACCACCTACACCCTGGACTACTGGCATGATACTTACCCTACTAGTGGGCTTGTAGTGCTGCTTATCTTCTATTGTCTATTATTAAATGTTGACCAAGCTACACATTTCTCGGATTCCACTAGTACAAAGCAATACAGGATTACATACCACATAAACTGCTGCACTGTCAGGGTTATTTATTATGCCAAATGTCCATGCAATGTGATCTACGTCGGTTTAACAACACGTGAATTCAGGAGATATGCGCACACAGCCTTGGAAAGACATGGCATGACTCAAGCCGATCCCCAAACAATTTCCCTCTCTATCTATATATGTTGTTCAAGTTGAATATTTTTGGATTGGCTACGCTGCCCGAATTGAAGCATCTGCACTTTATTACTGGCTTTCCATTTAAATATAATAAAGTTGAAGATAGCTGGATGGGATTTCATAGTATATATTATCAATAATCATGGCTTATATTAATATAATGGTATCATGTGGTCACTGGTTTATAGTTATGAACTTAAATAGTATCTGCTGGCTATATTCAAACATCCTTTTGCACCTTTTTTCACCATTTTTGCACTGCACTTGCTCACTTGTATTGCACCTAGCACTTTTTTCTTTCATTGCACTTATTCCTGATGTTCCCTAAATGCCATGGTATTACTTCCGCCAGTACTCACATGATGAAGTGGTTGATCAAGTGATGTGTGCATCATGACGTGGTCATCGTGAGATTTTAGCTCGCCATTCGGTATCACCAATGTTTCATATGGCTGGGCTGTTACCTATCCTCACAAGAATTCAATTAACTAAATGGATATAACTGTGGAGATAAAATTCCGATTGGGTCTTAGGTATATCACTGGAGAGCTTGGACCCTCTAAGGAGGCAACACGATACACGTGTTAGGGAATACATGTGTGCTATAGCTGGGTCTGTATTTTAATACCTTTATACAGTGGAGCAGACACTTACCTTACTTCTTCATTGCACTTGCGATTTACTATCCCCTGGTCTGTTCTTCCTTTTTGTAACCTAGTAGTTATACTTACCTGGATATGGCACTCACTTTGTGGTGTGTTAGTGTGTCTGACCATTTCTATGTATTTTATTGAATTATCCTTGAATAAAGATGATACGTTTTTTAATGAATTTATGGCAGTGTGCATTTATCTTCGGTGTTTGTATCCTTAGCCCTTGGTTCACTCCTGTAACTCATAGTTGGTTCATTGTGTCCTATGTCAATTGTCGTAATAAGTTTTGCTACACCAAGACAGAGCTAAACTGACACCTACATGGATCTTACTGTTTCCATGTCTGTTTTTTCCAGACGGTGAAAGGTTTTTCTATCTAGTGGGTGGCCATTGATACTAATCAAGTACCTAATGAGAATGATCTGGGTCCAGGGCCGGACTGGACGTCTGGCACTTCTGGCAAATGCCAGAAGGGCCGCTGCCCTCCGTGGGCCGGTCCAGTCCCCCCTTGCAGGGCCGCACCGCCAATTAGGCAGGTGCGGCGTGGCCCTGCGCATAGTTGCGGGCGGCGGGGCAGAGGGAGATGAGCGCTTCCATTGTGGAAGCGCTCATCTCCACAGTCATCTGTATCTCCGTCCTCAGGACGGCGATACAGATGCCTGTATTGTACTGCGGCAGGGGAGGGAGAGGCGTCTCCCCTGCCCGTTCCTCTGATAGGCTGCAGGCACTAGGCCTGCAGCCTATCAGAGGCCGGCTCAGGCGGCGCGATGACGTCATCGCGCCGCCTGAGCCGTACAGTGCTCAGCACCATGGAGGTAAGTATAAGTGTTAATTTTTTCTTTATTGTAGCACGGACCGGAGCTCTATTGGGGGCACTGGGGGCATTTTTACTGGCACAATGGGGGCATTTTTATGGGCACTGGGGGCATTTTTACTGGCACATGGGACACTGGGGGCATTTTTACTGGCACATGGGGTCATTTTTACTGGCACATGGGGGCATTTTTACTGGCACATGGGGGCACTGGGGCATTTTTACTGGCACATGGGGGCACTGGGGGCATTTTTACTGGCACATGGGGGCACTGGGGGCATTTTTACTGGCACATGGGGGCATTTTTACTGGCACAATGGGGCACTGGGGGCATTTTTACTGGCAACGGGGGCATTTTTACTGGCACATGGGGGCACTGGGGGCATTTTTACTGGCACTGGGGGCATTTTTACTGGCACATGGGGGCACTGGGGGCATTTTTACTGGCACATGGGGGCATTTTTACTGGCACAATGGGGCACTGGGGGCATTTTTACTGGCACATGGGGCGCTGGTGGCATTTTTACTGGCACAATGGGGGAATTTTTACTGGCACAATGGGGGAATTTTTACTGGCACTGGGGGCATTTTTACTGGCACATGGGGCACTGGGGGCATTTTTACTGGCACTGGGGGCATTTTTACTGGCACAATCGGGCACTGGGGGCATTTTTACTGGCACATGGGGGCATTTTTACTGGCACAATGGGGCACTGGGGGCATTTTTACTGGCACTGGGGCATTTTTACTGGCACATGGGGCGCTGGTGGCATTTTTACTGGCACTGGGGGCATTTTTACTGGCACAATCGGGCACTGGGGGCATTTTTACTGGCACTGGGGGCATTTTTACTGGCACAATCGGGCCTGGGCATTTACTGCCTGGGGGCATTTTTACTGGGGGATTTACTGGCACTGGGGCATTTTTACTGGCACAATCGGGCACTGGGGGCATTTTTACTGGCACTGGGGGTATTTTTACTGGCACATGGGGGCACTGGGGGCATTTTTACTGGCACATGGGGGCATTTTTACTGGCACAATGGGGCACTGGGGGCATTTTTACTGGCACTGGGGGTATTTTTACTGGCACATGGGGGCACTGGGGGCATTTTTACTGGCACATGGGGGCATTTTTACTGGCACAATGGGGCACTGGGGGCATTTTTACTGGCACATGGGGCGCTGGGGGCATTTTTACTGGCCCTGGGGGCATTTTTACTGGCACAATGGGGGAATTTTTACTGGCACTGGGGGCATTTTTACTGGCACATGGGGCACTGGGGGCATTTTTACTGGCACTGGGGGCATTTTTACTGGCACTGGGGGCATTTTTACTGGCACAATCGGGCACTGGGGGCATTTTTACTGGCACTGGGGGCATTTTTACTGGCACATTCGGGCACTGTGGGCATTTTTACTGGCACTGGGGGCATTTTTACTGGCACATGGGGGCATTTTTACTGGCACTGGGGGCATTTTTACTGGCACAATGGGGCACTGGGGGCATTTTTACTGGCAACGGGGGCATTTTTACTGGCACTGGGGGAATTTTTAGTGGCACATGGGGGCACTGGGGGCATTTTTACTGGCACATGGGGGCATTTTTACTGGCACATGGGGGCACTGGGGGCATTTTTACTGGCACATGGGGGCATTTTTACTGGCACAATGGGGCACTGGGGGCATTTTTACTGGCACATGGGGCGCTGGGGGCATTTTTACTGGCACTGGGGGCATTTTTACTGGCACAATGGGGCACTGGGGGCATTTTTACTGGCACAATGGGGCACTGGGGGCATTTTTACTGGCACTGGGGGCATTTTTACTGGCACATGGGGCACTGGGGGCATTATTACAGGCACTGGGGCCATTTTTACTGGCTCATGGGGCACTGGGGGCATTTATTTATGGCATGGGACACTGGGGGCATTTTTACTGGCACTGGGGGCATTTTTCTGGCACATGGGGGCACTGGGGGCATTTCTTACTGGCACATGGGGGCATTTCTTACTGGCACATGATTTTGGGGGGAAACTTCTGGCACATTATTGGGGCATTTCTTACTGGCACATAATTTGGGGGGCATCTATGGGTGGGAGCACTTCTTACTGGCACATTATTGGGGTGAAATTTTGGGTGCACTTCTTACTGGCACATTGAAAGCATTATTACTTCTGGGGCACAGTGGGGACATTAGTACTGTTGGGAGCACTATTACTAACAAGTGTACTCTGGCAGAGAATTATTAGTTGGGACTTTGGGGGCACTATTACTGTGGGGGGCACTATTACTGTGGGGAGCACCTGGCACAGTATCAGCGCAGTTATTTCTGGGGGACGTTCAGGGCTGAATTTCAGTCCCAGGCCGGCCCTGTCTGGTTCTGTTATTCTTGTCTGGCCACAGGGCCTCCATCAGGGC
Source organism: Rhinella marina (assembly GCA_900303285.1). Taxonomy (NCBI): domain Eukaryota; kingdom Metazoa; phylum Chordata; class Amphibia; order Anura; family Bufonidae; genus Rhinella; species Rhinella marina. The sequence continues at coordinate 19,947 of ONZH01022486.1, forward strand.
AGTACCGGCATTACAACCATTAGGGACATGACCATAAATTTATAAAGGGGCCCACTCACTGCAGCCCACCACAATCAGGCCCCACATGATTTTAATTGGTGAAAGAAACAAGTACCGTATATGCCGGCGTATAAGACGACCCCCAACTTCTGCCCTAAAAATATAGAATTTGGTATATACTCACTGTATAAGACTACCCCTCTCCCAAATGAAAAAAAGTCTGCTTTGATTTCAACATGTTAATTTTAATTCAAATGCATATGACATGCAGGTACTGTATATAGCAGCAAAACTGTCACTTATAAACATAAGGTTGTTTCAAACATGTACGGTAAAGCTAAAACTTTGCAAAACAAACAAGAGAGCAAGTGCCTGGTGATCATAACTGTAAGCTGCGATATTGTAACAGGTCTTGCTGGCATGACAGTTTCCCTTTAAAAGCCTTCAAAATCCTCCTGAGAATATAGAGAATAGTATGCTACTTCAGTATGCTAAGAGCAGGGCTCTCTACGCGCTGACGGGGAAAAAAAAAACACCTCACACAGTGCGGCCCCCGTATATCCGGCGTATAAGACGACCCCCCACTGTATCCATTATTTTAAGGGGTTAAAAAGTAGTCTTATACGCCAGTATATACTGTACTTTCTTTCTTGAGTAAAACCGTAGAGACAAGCTGGAGAGAGAAGACAGATTCAAATAGTGATCAGCTGTAAAATGATGATATTTACCACCAAAATAATCTAGTAAGGTACCACCAGCCTCAAAAAAATCACGGACACCTCTATTTTTTTTCACGGACAGAGGAAAAAAGTTACCTATTTTTACGGACTGTCCAGAAATTTCTGGACGGTTGGCAACCCTGTGTTTATGGCTGTGTGTAGGGACGAGATCAGCAGGTGCAGAATTTTTTAAAGATATTTCCACATGAGTTAGTTTCCCATCCGGATGTGTTCCATTTTGCGAATGCACTAAACCCTGACCTATTCATGTCATTGAGTATATGTATATATATATATATATATATATATATATATATATACACACATCAGTGTTGCTTTTTAATGACAATATATCCATTTTTCACAGAGGACTCCTCCATTTGAGTGAATCGGTCAGTGAAAAAACTGACAGCACATGCATGGCATAAGGATACAGTCTGTTTTTCAATGATGGTAGGTACTTGGAGATGCTGTGTGTTATTCTTCAGTTACTCTTCATTTACGTGAAAAAAGGATGTAAAATGGATAAAATCCTTTAAGGAAAAATAGAAACACTGAACACAACTGCAGGCTGATTCAACTTGAATGCAAAACCACCAGTTTTTACTGAACAAACCCTGATATGTATTATAGCGAGAGATGTTAGCTGTTCTGCTTCAGGAGCCAAAAGCTGCATACAGCACTATAAACTATTTGCACCTTCTGTCTTCTCATCGTGGGGGAGTGTGGAAGGGAGGTCCTGGTGCTGTGGTCGTTGTGTACAGAAAGCACGCTCATTGCAATTATTTGTTTAATATATTCCCAACTCCTTCTTCACAGAACATCTGCTCATCTACTGTCTCCTCACCAGAGTCCTTGCTCACCTGCTATCTCCCCCTCCCCAGTTTTTATCTTCCCCATCTCCCACTTGCACTTACTACTTTCATTCTCCAAGCATCTTCATCCACCAGGACCTTGCCACCTAGTGTCTCTTCCTTGCTCTCCAATAGTGTTCCTGTCCACCTATTCAGTGTCATCTGGAGTGGACATATGTCAGGAAATCATCCCAATGAAGATCTCCCAAACATGCAGTGTGAAAGTAGCCTTACAAACTCCTAACAGAGCCCTGCTATCTAATGTCTCTTCCTTGCCACCTTGTCCATTACACTCTCAAGCTCTCAAGAGCCTCTGCCTCTGATAACTAGTGGGGTGACCACTAGTATGAGACTCTGAAGGCTGAAATTTCCTGCCCGGTCAGGATATTTATAAAGGCAGAAAGAGCCGATACCCTGTCTGAAAACTGAACAGCCTCTAATCATGTTCACTGCATACGTGTGGCAGCCTGCATTCCAGTAAAATAGCAATATCGCATAGTGACAGTGCAAAAAGTACTATGACTTGCATAGTAGATTGTTATATCCGCATAAGGTATGTTCAACGTCTGATTGTACTTAGAAAAAATACCTGTAACTAAATAATAGCCAAGAATTCGTTCCCCTTTTTTTTTCGATAAATCGGGTGGCAACTATGTCAAATAAAGATCACAGGCCAGAACAGGCAGCTATTCTGTAAGTTAATGTTTGGCCTTGAGACATGACTTGGATATTAAATAAGCCAGCGTCTCATCTGCAGACAGCTGTTTTGGGGTGATTGACCCTCATCAGAGTAGAGCAGAGTACTGGCTTAGCTGGATGAGAGGCCTAAGTCAGGATTTGGGGGGTACTATCTCTACCTGGGGAGAGAGCGCCTTAATCGCCATGAGGAGACTTATAGGCCATGCATGCTCTTCTGAAATTCTGGGATCCTTAACAAGCTCTGCCTCTGATGCCACCAGATGTAAGGCAGCTATCCTATAAGTCAGTGATCAACCCTTTACACAGGCCTTGAGACTTGACTCAGATATTAAATAAGCCAGCACCTCATCTGCAAACAGCTGTCAGGTGCTCTTTCCCTAAAAGAAGAAATAGTAACTCCCAAATCCAACCAAGGACAACATCTGTATGGAGTTTCTATGTTCTCCCTGTGTTTGTGTGGGTTTCCTCCGGGTTCTCCAGTTTCCTCCCACACTCCAGAGACATTCTGATAGGGAACTTAGATTGTGAGTCCACTCAGGAGGCCAAATGATGATAATGTCTGTAAAGCACTATGCTATATAAGTGAGTATAATAAATAAACTAATGTCAAAAAAGTACAGTACTTAACCCTTTCAGTACCGGGCCACTTTTCACCTCAAATCCCAGGCCGTTTTTTGCAAATCTGACATGTGTCACTTTATGTGGTAATAACTTTGGAATGCTTTTACTTATCCCGGCCATTCTAAGATTGTTTTCTCGTCACATATTGTGCTTCACGATAGTAGTAAATTTGTGGCGAAATATTTCATTTTTATTTATAAAAAAATACCAAATTTAGCAAAAATGTGGAAAAATTTGCAAATTTCAAAATTTCAATTTCTCTACTTTCAAAATACATAGTAATACCTCCAAAAATAGTTATTATTTTACATTCCCATATGTATACTTTATGTTGGCATCATTTTATAAATGTCATTTTACTTTTATGGGACGTAAGAGGGCTTAGAAGTTTAGAAGCCATTTTTCAAATTTTCAACAAAATTTCCAAAACCATTTTTTTAAGCACCAATTCAGATATAAAGTGATTTTGAGTGGCTTACGTAATGGAAACCACCCATAAATGACCCCGTTTTAGAAACTACACCCCTCAAATTATAAAAAAACTGCTGTTACAAACTTTGTTAACCCTTGAGGTGTTCCACAAGAATTAATGGAAAATGGAGGTGAAATGTCAAAATTTCACTTTTTTGGTAGATTATTCATGTTAATAATTTTTTTCTTGCAAAACAGCAAGGGTTAACAGCAAACTAAACCTCAATATACATTACTCTGATTCTGCAGTTTACAGAAATACCCCATATGTGGTGGTAAACGTTTCTATGGGTTTGTGGCAGTGGTCAGAAGGAAAGGAGCGACATACGGATTTTGGAGGCAGATTTTGCTAGAATGGTTTTTAGGCACCATTTTGTAATTGAGAGACCCTGACGTACCCCTACAGTGGAAACCCTCAAAAAGTGACCCCATTTTGGAAACTACACCCTTCAAATAATATATTAAGGGGGGTACTGGCCACTTTGACCCCCTAAGCGTTTTAAGGAATTTGGAAACACTTGGCTGTGAAAATGAAAAGTTTCATTTCTTCCGATAAAATGTTGCTTTAGCCCCACATTTTTCATTTTCACAAGGGATAACAGCAGAAAAGCATCCCATAAGTTGTTCCCCATTTTATCCTGAATACGTCAACACCCTATATGTGGTGGCAAACTGCTGTGGGGGCACATGGCAGGACTCAGAACAGAAGGAGCGCCATATGGATTTTACAACACAGATTTTGATGGATTGGTTTGCAGGAGCCATTGATTTTTATTTTTTTGAGTTATTGTCTTATGTGGGGGCTAATTTTTTGCGGGACGAGATAACGGTTTGATTGGTACCATTTTGGGGTACATACGTCTTTTTGATCGTGTGGTATTACACTTTTTGTGAGGCAAGGTGAAAAAAATGGCTGTTATGGCATAGTTTTAAAAAAAACTTTTTTACAGCATTCGCATGGGGGGCCATCTCATGTAATATTTTTATAGAGCAGCTTGTCACGGACACGGTGATACCCAATATATACTTTTTTATTTTTGGAAAGTTTTACACATTAGATTTATTTTTGAACAGAATAAAATCTTTTTTTGTATTGCCATTTTTAGAGAGCCATATTTTTTTCATTTTTCGGGCGATTGTTTGATTGGTACCATTTTGGGATAAATACGCCTTTTTGATCGCCTGCTATTACACTTTTTGTGAGGCAAGAGGGAAAAAAAAATTGTTGTTTTGGCATAGTTTTTTTATTTTTTACAGCATTCGCCTGGGGGGCCATCTCATGTAATATTTTTATAGAGCAGGTTGTTACGGACACGGCGGTACCCAATATGTCTAACTTTTTTATTTTTGGAAAGTTTTACACATTAGATTTATTATTGAACAGAATAAAATCTTTTTTTTTGTGTTGCCATTTTCAGAGAGCCATATTTTTTTATTTTTCGGGTGATTGTCTCAGGTAGGGTATCATTTTTGCAGGATAAGATGACGGTTTGATTGGTACCATTTTGGGATAAATACACCTTTTTGATCGCCTGCTATTACACTTTTTGTAAAGGAAGGTGACCAAAAAATGTCTGTTTTGGCACTTTTTTTTTGTTTTTTTTTTACTGCGTTCACCTGGCGGGGTGGATGACGTGATAGCCGGTCGATACGGACGCGGCGATACCTAATATGTTTATCTTTCTTTTTTTACTTTTTTTTTGGAAACTGGCGTTTTTTTTTTTTACTTGAAACTTTTATTTTATTTTTTTTTAGGAAACTTTATTTTTTAACTTTTTTTTTTTTACTTTAACTTTTGGGGGTCTGATCCCTTTACAATGCAGTAAAATACTTTTGTATTGTAATGCATTGGCTGTAAGTGTATTACTCAATGTAATACACTTACAGCCTGCTTCCTGTGTGATCCAGGGGGCTGGATCGCACAGGCACGCAGGGATAGCAGCCTAGGAAGGCATTGGGCTGCTATCCGAGCCATCGGGTCCGTGTCACAGCAGCGCGGGGACCTGATGGCCCCCCGCTCGCCATCCTGAACTCCCGCACACCACATGTGCCGCGGTCAGCGATGACCGCGGCACATGAAGGGTTAATGCGCCGGCATCAGTGTTTTCACCGATGCTGGCGCATTCAGCAGGGGTCCGGCACCTTGGCACAGCCGGACCCCTGCCACTGATCGAAGCGCCGTACATGTACGGCGCTGGGACTTGTCTCCCGGCTTTATGCGCCGTACATACTTTATGCGCTATACACCGTACGGCGCTGGTCCTCTAAGGGTTAAAGAGTAACTAAACCTTTATAACAAATTTTAATAAGAAGATGTCCCTAACGCCCCAATAAAACTTTTTCTAATATACTTTACTAATTTTGTATTTTTATGTTACTTTTACCTCCTTAAAGAGCACCATTCACTGTGCACTTAAAACTCAGTTCTCCGTACACTGTTGACAGCGCATGGTGCAATAAAAAACACAATTTGTCCCATAAAAAAAGCCCTCAAATGGCTACATTGATGGAGAAGTAAAAAAGGTAAAGATCTTGGAATGTGAGTATAAATAAAAATGAAAAAAAAAAAATTTGCTTGGCCACTAAAGCCCAAAACAGGCAGGTTAAGGAGCCGAGAGCCAGAGTGCATGAGAGGCCCTGGTGGAGTACCGGAGCAGGAGAGCATCAGAGGAGAGAGGCTGAATATCACACTGAATATCAGGATTGAGGATTGATAGGATTGAGATCATAGGTACAAAACTGAACTGAAGGGAACGGAGTGCACCAAAATGCATTGCGTTCCCACACCGCACACAAAAGCGCTGCAAGCAGCGTTTTTAAGTGCGTCCTCAGATGCAGAGTCCGTCATGACTCTGACACAAAATAAAACGGATCCATCACCCATTGACTTACAATGGTTTTAGAGATGGATCCGTCATGGCTATTTTAGAGATAAAACAACTGGATCAGTTCAGAACAGACGCAGACGGTTGTATTATCACGATGGAAGCGTTTTTGCTGGTCTATGACGGGTCCAACAAAAATGCAGATGTGAAAGTAGCTTAATCCTGTTCAGACCCGTTACTATGAAGATAAGGCTTATATCAGCTTGTATTTTATCTCTCAAAAGACTAACGTTAACTTTCAAAAAAGGTACTTTATACAGTCGACCAAAACATATATAACGTGCTGAAAATATAGATCTTAAAAATACAACTGATGAAAAATATGACACTTCTATGAAGTAACGTAGGGGCTCTTCAGTGCAGATCTATAGGCATGCCTGTCAGCAAGACATTGCTAATCAATAATCCCATGTTCTCTGTTCGGTTTAGTTCCACAGGGGCCAGACTTCTGTAGTAACTGCCAGAGCCAGGAGCAATGGTGCAGTCTAGAAATAATGAAGCAAAGAGGAAAAGTCTGGGCTGATTATTTCGTCAGCTTCGTAGGCAAGTCACTTTATCTGCGTGTGCCTGAGGCAGCGGGCTCTACGGGAAAGAGAACAAAGACAGAATCATAAGTCACTTGTACCTTTTACACCTGAAAAACTACAGTATTTGTATTTCTTAACATCTCCAGCAGTGGGGAAAGGCTGGCACTTCACTGCATCCCATTAGAAATGGTGGAAATTAATAGCAGCAGGATAAATAGGGCCATCTAGAGCCAGGTGTGTTACCTATTAAAACGCCAGCTGCTTTATAGTTTACACTACGCAGACATAATCGTCTGGATGCCACTTACCAGCCTTGATTAGAAAAAAAATTAGGCCTTTGGTGCAAGGAGGGTGTCACCATTGCTCTTACTGCACCCAAGCTCTGCTCCTTTCTGTGGTCAGCTTCTCCCACAGTACTTTAATTGACAGGGCCAGGCAATGTCAAAGCAGTAAGGGAGGAGATGGCCACAGAAAGGAGCGCGGCTTTAGTGCAATTTAGTGCAGAGAGAAATGGTGACGCCCTCACTGCACCAACAGCCTAATTTGCATATTAAGTATAGGTAACATAACCCATTAACGGAGCCTTCGATCAACAAAAGAAAAACAGTGTTTTAATCAGGTGAGTCTGTGTCTATGGAATAGTTTGACAGGGAGGTCACTGGTGACAGATTCCCTATAACTAATGTTTCACGTAACTTTGCATAAATTAATAGCACAAACCACAAGAAACTTTGTAATATGTTTTTTCAGTGACAAATGTCTAGTTCTCATGTTATCTGCCGTTTACTTACCCCTTTTCTAATTGATTTTCACTTTGCAAACTGCCTTAATCCTGTCCAGGATGGACCAGCTCCACAGGAGGATTATATTACAGATGTCAATGCAAGTCTATAGAGAGGGAAGGGGAAAGGAGTGAGCAGGAGCACACACAGACAAGCTGACTGCTGGAGCTATGCATACCTCCCAACTTTTGAAAGACGGACAATATTTTTTTTTCATACTAGGCTACGCCTCTAACTCAAAACATAATTATATACACCTAGTCCCACCCAGTCCTGTTAATGCCCCAACATAGTAATTATTCCCCCTTTGTGCCAGCCCACAGTAGTAATGCCCACATTGTGCCCCCTTCACAGTAGGAATGCCTACACTGTGCCCCTCAAAGTAGCTATGCTGTGGAGGCGCCAGCAGCTGAGCTGCATGGTGAACCGGGGATTGTCACCATTACAATTATAGACAGAGACAGCTGAGAGTGGGATACACCTCAGATGTTCCAGGACTGCAGGATAGCCACTGAAATCCAGGACTGTCCTACCGGATTCTGGAGGGTTGGGAGGTATGGGTATGTGGGCAGAATATAAACTTCCTAGGAGCTTTATTTATAACCATACAGGTCAGTATTCTTCTGTAAATGTCCTCTATGATCTTTTCGATGCTTCTGAGTGAATAAAAGGTTAAGAAGCAGATTCTCCTCTACTTTCTGTGTGCAGTGGATGCCAGCTAGTCCCCATCCATCATGTCGGAGAAATCTGCAAATTAAACATTCACATTGCACGGAGGAAAACTGCTAAAATGCCAGATAGAAGTCATATAGTGGCCAAAAATAGTGTTATTCTTCATGTATACACACTGTACTAATGCACACACTGTATTAATGCACACTTTGTTGAAAGTGAAACTTCAGGTCTCTGTGCTTTTTTTGTTTTTTGATCTCCGTATTTCAAAAGCCATAACTCTTTTGTTGTTCCATTGACATAGCCACATGAGGGATTGTTTTATGTGGACTAAATTGTATTTTTTAATGGCACCATTTTGGAGTACATTCTGTTTTTAGGGTTTTGCAAGTCAATACGATCCGAATGTATATTTATTTATATTTTACTATTATTACACAAAATAAAAACATTTTTTTAAGACTGCTTTGTGTATAGACTGCAGGATGGGAGCCAGAAGGATAGGAGTGGTAGTTGTGGCATTGATAGGATTCGTGGTCACGGTGGCTTTCCTCACTCCTGTGCTCCCTGGGGTCGTGCAGTGAAACCCTTCTTCCCTTCGGGGCATACCTTGGTAATGGCGCTTCTGCCTAATACTGACTGGGGTGCCATTGATGCGAGATGTGCGTGTTGATGGGGTGCAACGCAGGAGGCTTGGGCCTGATAATGACAGATGGAGGTGAAGATAATAACCAAGCAGGCCATATTTGAAGTTAACAAATTCAAAGCACTTTACTGAGGTCATTTTGGCAGTTCACAAGCAGTCAGTGTTAGTAATAAGGTCAGTTTTTCTCCAGTACATACACAACCTGCCCAAGGCTGATTGTGGAATAGCATGCAGTAAGATGGCTGACTCTCTATTAAATCCAAACAACTTCCTCAATGTCTCTCACAATATGCACTGCAGTTCCCAGGCTACGGGGTGCAGATACTCAAACATATGGCCAGTCAGTTATAGAAGTGTAGTGGATGCTGAAGCAACATGCCCTCTCCACAAGCAGTAAGGTCACCAACGAATGATTACCTTTACAGTCTGTCCTTGCACCAATCCTTTGTAATGGCCCTCTAGTCTGTAAATCCAGTGCTTCTTTTTCTCAGAGGCTTTGCACTTGTAATAAGTATGCAAGGTTGGAAGATCCTTGAAATAATAGGCCTCACTCTGCACAGGCACATGTAGCTCCTCACACTTAGGGCTCATGCACATGAACGTATTTTTTTTCTGTATCCATCCCGTTTTTTTTTTGTGGACCGTATGGGAAAAATTCACTTCAATGGGTCAGCAAAAAAATAAAAGGAAGTTACTCCGTGTGCATTTCGTTTCCGTATGTCTGTTCCGCAAAAGAATAAAACATGTCCTATTATTGTCTGAATAACCCAGATGGGGCAGAGCCTGCCTTCCTCCACTGAATAGGGCCAGGTATCTAAGCTTTTACCATGTTCAGCTCTTGGAATCACATAAATAGCATAGAAAAGTAAATTAACCATTTAGCGGTGATCCACTTGGTCACTGCAATTGTGTCACCATGTGCTGACACCCATAACTCTTTTATTTTATTTTTTTTTTTGCAGATGGAGCTGTGTGAGGGCTCACTTTTAGCTATTATTATTCAGCCAACACCCACAAATGGTGGTAAGGGCACTACTCCTGTACAGTCACCATAACATACTATTACTTCAATTCATAGTTCCCATTAAATAATATTACATCATTGGGCGGAGTGGAGAGGGGTTACAAAGAGTTTATCTGGACAAGTTCTGTCCCACCACAGATAACATATCAATCTGAATGAACAGTGTGTAATTCTCCATTTCTCCTGTCCTGGCGCTGCAGTGAAATTGAACACTTACTGCCAGGTTTGGCAAGAGGTTACACTTGATTAGTAGGAGCCCAGCAGTGAAACACTTGTCTCACCTCAGACATTGGTAATGTAATTCACTCTGAAGTGAACTGAGAACAGCCACGGCCGCCTTCCATTCAATTCTGTGGGAGTTCTGAAGACAGCCATGCGCGGGCTCGGCAATTTCCGGCAGTTCGTAGGAGGTGAGTGGAGAAGTGCCAACGCTAAAGTCGGACCCTCACCTATCTGACATTGGTGGCATATCCTAGTGTCCCAACCCCCCCATCCCCTAGCATCAGATGTGGCTGCCTCCTCCTTGCCCGCTTTTCAAACGTGTTGCAAGCAGGGCAGTAAACCCTCAGGAAGCATGGCACTAGAGCTGAAACGATTACTCGATTGAATCGAGTAATTCGACACACAAAAAAAAGGATTCGTTTGTGTCATGTGACCACGGAGCGCGAGTGAAGTGCTTGCTATTACTCACCGCTCCGTGGTCACACGCCGGCCCGCACCGCGCTGCACTCTCAGCCCTGACACATTGTCAGGACATAGTGCACGTAAGCGGCACTGGACACTTGGGGGTAAATGTGGAGAAACTGATGGGGGGCAGCTGATGAGTTTTTATAAAGAAAAATGTTCTTTTAATTAGATTTTTGTTATTAGAGTACTCAATTAAAGGGGTTGTCCAAGTTATTACAAAAAATATATAGCACTGTAAATCTGATGGGCAGCAATATATAACTAAGTTAAGCAAGTTTTAGGCAAAAAAAATCCATATTTCCTAATTTCCCTGGTTCTCTTCTGGTCTTTGTTTACATGCAATAACAACAATCTCAGCCCCTCCCCCTCCCCTCTCTGCAAAGGGAATGAATACAAGTGCTGAGTGACATGTCTGCCTGCTGGAATACTCAGCAGCACGTTGTATGTGTAGGACTACAAGTCCCAGCTGTACAATGACACTGCTAATACATACAGGAATTTCTCCCTACCTGTTCTTGTACAATTCCTCTACAGCTCTTGTGCCCAGCATTTGTCTCCTCTCACTGCTGCAGCTACTGTTTGTTGTAAAGCCTTGAGCCCTCAGTGTGTTCTGGCTGAAGGGGTTAATGTTTTATCTGAAGGAAACCAGGGAGAGAGCAGATAGCAGCCCGGCAAAGAAAGGGGGCGTGGCCAGTGACGTTTGGTGTACAGACTCTTATCTGAACTCTGAAGCTTGTGCACGAAACATCACAGACCAGGGAGATAAGGTGACATCACAGGTCATGTGACCCTCAGTCAACTCTGAGAAACCAGCAGCTTCAGAAACACAAAGTATATGGGAAAGTTGTTATACCTGACAAGTTAGAAACATATAAAGAACAAAAAAATAACTCGGACAACCCCTTTAATCATTGGATTAATCGATAGAATACTCGATTACAAAAATAGTCTATAGCTGCAGCCCTACATGGCATGGTTCAAACTTTATCGTCAGTCCCCCTCTGTGATCGGCTTATAGTCAGGGGACACTTGTTATGATTAAAGCGGGGATCCCATAGAGATGAATGGGATCGCCGTGGCAGTCGCAAGAAATCCAACACGGTTGGATTTCTTGCGACTGCCGCGGCGATCCCATTCATCTCTATGGGATCCCCGCTACTCAGGGATCCTGGCTGCGACGGGTGTCGTGTGACAACTGTCGCCGTGTAGCCCTAGCCTAAGGATTGAAGAATGAGGAGAACCCCTATCATTTTTGTGCATGCGCTGCATTGTCATCATTCAGGACTAGACATCTGTGTGAAACCGTTCATTTCAATGGTCACACAATCCCCGCTGTAATTATGCCCACTGAGGCGTGACTGACGTGCCCAGGGGACTGCTGAAAGTAGATTCTGTAGATTCCTGCTTCCCGGGCATGAGCAGTGGGGAGTACCTGCTATGTGCACCACAAGTCTCAGAGCGGCATTGCAGTAACCAGTGCTATCCACTACACAACGGATGGAGCTGTGTAGATCTGAGTGTTGAAAATGCAGGAGCCACATGCTCCCTCTCCGGTAACAGCCTCTGCCTGCTGGCAGCTCTGATACCTATCAATGGTATATTCCAATACAGGCCTGCAGGTGGCAGCACAGCACTGGAATATACTGAATGCTGTGTTCTGTGATGGATAAATATTAGAGTTCAGCGAACGTGTTCGTAACAAGCACTGTACTGCTCGGATCCCCTGCGCTCGCATGGGCGCAGGGCATCCGGATCCGTCGGGTGAGGAGGACAGATCCGGATGGCTGCGCCCATGCAAGCGCAGGGGATCCAAGCAGTACAATGCTCGTTACGAGCACGTTCGCTCAACTCTAATAAATATCCCTTACACAATACATTTGGCATACTAATGGTTGCTGGTTATAGTCAACTAGGGTGACTTAAAACATGTAAAAAAAAAAAAAAAAGTTTTAAAAAGTTTATAAAAGTTCTAATCACCTCCCTTTCCCCAAAATTAAAATACACACACAAAAAAAAAAACCATAGGCAATACCACATTCAAAACCGCTTAGGGCTTGTTCACATCACCGTTAGGGCTTCCGTTCTCCTGCTCCGTTATAGGAGCAGAAGAACGGAAAGGACGGATTCAGGACATAACTGAGCCCAACAGAGCCTAAGGGACCCCATAGACTATAATGGGGTCCGTTAGGTTTCCGCTCAGAAGGTGATTTTTGAAGCGGAGACAAAAGTCCTGCGTGCACAACTTTTGATATTATATTATTTGATATATTTGATATTATATATTTATAAAAATATTTATCCAATATAGCAAACAGAAAAAAAATCTAAATGGCCAATTTGCCATTTTTTCGTCACTTCTTGTCCCAAAACAAAAATAAAAAATGATCAAATAGTCATACATACCAAAAAATGGCATCAATGAAAAGTACAGATTGCCCCGCAAAAAAAAATGAGCCCCCACATGGCTCCATAGGCTTAAATATTAAAAAAAAGAAAAAAAATACAAAGTTTTTTCTTTTCAGTGTTAGGCTCCATTCACACGTCCTGTTTTTCTTTCCTGATTCGATCCTGATCCTGATCTGAATCCATTCATTTCAATGGGTCCTGAAAAAATCAGGATCGAATCAGGAAAGAAAAACAGGACGTGTGAATGGAGCCTTAAAAAAACACCCAGAGAATGAAGGGAACAGGTCAGTTTTACCACATAGGAAACTGCGTAAAAACCAAAACCCATAAAACTGTGCCGGAATGGCGGAATTTTTTTCCAGCTTCACACTACACCATGTGCAATATTAGATGCTATGTGAACGGAAAAATAAAAAAGTTACGGCTCTGTGAAGCCAGGGAGTAAAAAAACGCATCTTGCTGATGAGCATGTCCCCCTAAAGTCTAAGGCTAGATGCGATCCATTTTAAGACCACTGGTCGTCTATGGGGTTATACACATGGCAGTTTTTTTTTAAACGGACGTCAAAAAAACAGAACATGTTCTATCTTGTCCGTTTTTCACTGACAGATTGCCCCCATACAATTGAACGGGTCCGTTTTTAACGTCCGTTTCTCAGAAAGGGATCAATGAAATAAACATCAGTTAAAAATGTCAGTTTTTTAACTGACTTTTTTTTCACTGTCGTGTGCTTGTAGCCTAAGGCTAGGGCTACGTGGCGACAAAAAGGGTACAACCACATTGTGACGTGTGTTGCAACATTTATGTCGTACTAAAGTTGCGCAACATTTTTTAAGTCAATGTTGGCGCACTGCGACCCGACAGTCGCTTAAAAATTCAGCTTAGCTGGATTTTTTGTGACTGTTGTGTCGCAGTTGCATGTCACCACCATTGACTATCATTATAAAAAAATGTCACGCAACTTTTCTGAGACAAATGTCGCTGTGTATCCCTAGCCTCGTATGGAAAACTGATTTGCTCAATGCATGTAAAACTTGGGTAAAATCAGATAAATCCCCTCATTGGCAGTGGATAATAATTAATGGGTATATTTTTCCACAGACTATCTCCAGAAATACCGCAGTACTACTTGTGTTTGGACGATAGCTGCAGCTCTGCTAATAATCTCTCGTGCTACGCCTCCTAGCGGCAGCGAGCCGTCATTCACACGGAGGGGGCGGGGAGGATTCTCAATGACGTAGATGTACCGCCGTGTACGGGCGCCAGAACTTGTCGTCAGCGACCCTCAAATGCGCGCGCAAAGTGTGCGCGCTCCCGTCTGGCTCTTTCCACGCTCGCGCCGCTGCTCGTGCACGGGAGCGCTGACGCCGGCGGTGCTCACGGAGAGTTCTTGTGGAAGAGAAGGATCGCGGGTCACATGTGAGTGGTTATTACCTCTTGTCTGCCCGTCAGCCAGTGACAGAACGGCAGAGCGCAGCCGCAGCGGAGCTCCGAGCACGGCTCACCTCGTTATCCCCTTCTCGTCTGACAGACAGCGCGCCCGGCAGAGGTGAGTGCCTGTCGCCGGTCATTAGCGCTGTGATTTGTGTCCTGACCGGGGGAGGCGGCATGTGCGGGCTGTCTGCAGCTTACCGGCCCCCGTTACCGGCTGGTCCTGCACTTGTACGGCCGGTTCTGCTGCTTCATACATGACATGTGGCTGCAGCGTGTCCCGTGCGCCTGCACATAAATGTGCTGTATGGACGTGCACAGCCGGTGTCTGCACTGGGGAAGCCTCTCCATCAGTGCCCGGCAGGAGGAGGGGCAGCTGCTGCCCTCTTATCTATTTCCAGAGGAGGGGTCTGCGGTGCAGGAGAGGTATGAGTGATTACATGGTATGGGGGTCTCTTCTCACTACCCGGGGGGTTCTGTTCAACATGGGAGTCTTTTCTCACTACATTTGGGGGCTTCCCGTCACCCTACATTTGGGGGGTCCCTTCTCAATACATTGGGGGGGGGGGTCTCCTCACTACATGAAGGTTTCCTTCCCACTTCATGGTGTAGCAGTGGAAACACTATGGGCACACAGTGCAGAGCCTTGTGGTGGCGATGTGTGGTACTGGTAGGGGCAGGCGCCCTCCTCTAAGTTGCTGTGCCAGGGGCCGGCACTGTATGTGCCCGGGTAGTGAACGCAGGGCGCCCTGTACTGGGGGTCGGGGAACTGAATGCCACTTCTGTAGCTTTTCTGAAAAGGATGTGCAGGGGACGGCTGGCGGCGGCTGTCATTGGGTCAGTACAGCTTTAAGACCACTGGCAGCAGAAAGCGGCATACTGTGCCCCTCGGTGCATCTGCCAGCGGGTTTACTCTTGTGGGCATTTTCTAGATTCCTTATGGCGTGAGCTTTATAAAAGACATCTGCATTTGCCAGGGTTGGAGAGCCGCCCTGTTACACTGGCACAAGGACACTTTGCTGCCCGTATAAATGAACAGGGATGGGTTGGGCACCTATGATTTGGGCACCACATTCGTCTGTCTGGCTCAGATCGGACCAGGGATGACACCTTCATGGGGTTGACATGTGCTCCGGTTTCCTCCTGCACTGACGGTCAGCTTTGCGTGAAACTGCCTGGGTACAGGGAGGTGGCAGCAGTGATTGCAGCCTGTGTACATCGCTGTAGAATATGTGGGTGCTATAACACGTGCAGTATTATAGTTATATTATAGTATATAAGTATATATTATACTATTATTATGGCGCTGACAGGAAGGTTTGCAGTTTAGTTCTTGCTTCCTTTTACCCGGCACCCGCACACGTCTGACCTGACACGTCTGCTTTATTAACTACTTGCATCCCTCATGTAATAATTCTGGAGCATCTATTCTTATGACTCTTATGTTGTGCCATTCCTTTATTATTCCTGCTAGAAATTCTGAATGAATTACTAGCACCTTGAAAGGAAGGGCCAGATGGTTGCTACCAGTTGGGGGTGTGTCCCTGCACTTGCATCTGACACTTGCAGCGCTGATTGGATAATATCAACCTGTGCTGGGACCCCCCCCCCTCAAACTGGTAACACCCAGAGGGACCTTTATTACAAACCACTAGCGGCATATGTCAGATCCGGCAGGCTGTTCCCGTCTGATCGGCCTTGGGCTACCTGCACACGTAGCGGATTATGCACAGTTTTTCCATGTGGATTCGCGTGCAGAAAACCAGCAGCGTAAGGGTCCATTCACACGTCCGTATGACTGGTTCCCCATCCGTTTTACGATTTTGCGGAACAGGTGCGGGCCCATTCATTTAAAAAATATAGAACATGTCCTATTGTTGTCTGCGGCCACGGACAAGGACAGGCATTTCTATACTGCCGGCACATGGCCGGTGTCCGTGTTTTGTGGACGTGTGAATGGACCCTAAGGGCTCCTGCACACGACCATATATGTTTCTGCAGTTCGCCAATTGCGGATCCTTAAAACGTGGACACCGGCCGAGGGCTGAGTTTTTTTTTTTTTTTTTAATACTCCTGTGGAAATGTCCTATCCTTGTCTGCAAAATGGACCAGAATAAGACGTACTATTTTTTTTTTTTTTGCAGGGCCACAAACCGTTCCACAAAAAACACGCGGATCAATCCTACAGCCATGTGCATGAGCCCTAATACAGTACCAGCAAAGTGTGTGAGATTTCACTTTGCTTTTTTGTTCCTCGCAGAAATGTGCTGACCGTGTTGATTCTGAGATCGGCAGCGTGGCAATTCTTTGGGCGGATTTCACCCTTTTCGATGTAAGGGGCGAGATCTGCGGCAAATCTGTAACAGAAACCACCAGTAACACAGGCGGGTCGTACAGAATTTCTGCAAGACGGCCCTCACCCGTGTTCTGGTGGCCTTAAAGGATTGGCACAACATAGTCCTAAGAGTTATTACATGGGGGATGCAAGTAGTCACTAAAACAGCCGTGTCTGGAGAGGGGCCAGGTTTAGAGGGGTTGTCCCACTTCTGCAAATGGCATTTATTATGTAGACAGAGTTAAAGAGGCATTCCGGTTAGATAAAGTTGTCCCCTATCTAGAGCTGGGCGATATGGCCAAAAAAAAAATCTTTTTTTTTTTTTTTTTTTTTACATTTTGGACGATTCATTATTTAAATCTAGATTTTCTTATGTTATTAAAAATATAAAAAAATAAAAAAAGCCTACTGTGCCCCATCAGACCTCAGATCAGCCCAGTGTTCCCCATCAGACCTGAGATCAGCCCAGTGCCCCTTAGACCTCAGATCAGCCCAGTAGTGCCCCCTTGAGACCTCAGATCAGCCCACAGTAGTGCCCCCTTGAGACCTCAGATTAGCCCACAGTAGTGCCCCCTTGAGACCTCAGATTAGCCCACAGTAGTGCCCCCTTGAGACCTCAGATTAGCCCACAGTAGTGCCCCTCAGATGAGTGTGCCCCCTGAGACCTCAGATTAGCCACAGTAGTGCCCCTTGAGACCTCAGATTAGCCCACAGTAGTGCCCCCTTGAGACCTCAGATTAGCCCACAGTAGTGCCCCTTGAGACCTCAGATTAGCCCACAGTAGTGCCCCCTTGAGACCTCAGATTAGCCCACAGTAAGTGCCCCTTGAGACCTCAGATTAGCCCACAGTAGTGCCCCCTTGAGACCTCAGATAGCCCACAGTAGTGCCCCCTTGAGCCCAGATTAGCCCACAGTAGTGCCCCTTGAGACCTCAGATTAGCCCACAGTAGTGCCCCCTTGAGACCTCAGATTAGCCACAGTAGTGCCCCTTGACCTCAGATTAGCCCACAGTGTGCCCCCTTGAGACCTCAGATAGCCCACAGTAGTGCCCCTTGAGACCTCAGATTAGCTTAGCCCAACCAGTAGTGCCCCCTTGAGACCTCAGATTAGCCCACAGTAGTGCCCCTTGAGACCTCAGATTAGCCCACAGTAGTGCCCCCTTGAGACCTCAGAACAGCCCACAGTAGTGCCCCCTTGAAACCTCAGATTAGCCCACAGTAGTGCCCCCTTGAAACCTCAGATTAAGCCCACAGTAGTACCCCCCTCAAGCCCTCAGAACAGCCCACTAGGCCACCATAAGAATAAATAAAAAAATCCCTTACCTGTCCTGCACCGCGGCTCCGCTCCAGGTCCGGCGCTTCTCAGTCTTCTTCTCCCGGCGCTGCACTGTCACCTGACTGCGTGCAGCGTCAGGTCAGAGTGCGCGCACTAACGTCCTGACGCTGTAACGCGGTCAGGACAGTGCAGCGCGGTGGCTGGAGCGGAGCCGCGGTGTAGGACAGGTGAGAGATTTTTTTTTATTTTATCTGGCGGGCGCCATTTTAGGAAAATCGAGTTCACGATTTTCCTAAAAAATAAAATCGTGAGGCTTTCAATTGGCGAATTAATCTAATTAATTTGATTAATCGCCCAGCCCTACCCCTATCCAAAACTGTTAGATCGCTGGGGGTTCTACCACAAGGACCCCCACCTATCATGAGAACGGGGGGCCCTGTACCCTGTGGAGCCCCCCTGAAATGGATGGAGCAGCTGGTCGGAAATGCGCTCCGCCTCTCCATTCATTTCGACTGGCGCGCCGGAGATGGCAAAGTATAATGTGATAGAAAAATGAATCCAGCCAGCAGAGGAGGCAATATGGACAATCACAACACATTAGTAAGGCTGGGGCTGCACGTAGACACACAACGTTTTTTATAATGATAGTCTGTGGTGTCGCACTGCGTTTCAGGAGTCGCACAGAAATCCAACTTGGATGGATTTTTGTGACTGTCTAGTCGCAGTGCGACACCATTGACTACCATTATATAGAAAGTTGCGCAACTTTTCTGCGACAAGTGTCGCCATATACCCCTGGCCTCACTGCCTCTCCCTCTCTGTGTGGGCACACACCTACCTTCACAGCCTTGCATGGTAGGTTATAGTTCAGACAGATATTACAGATATGTCCTTATGTAAATACCAGCCTGCGCTGTGTCATAAAGCGGAAGTGGGGCGCTCTAGCAGTATCCCAGCAGGTTGCGGGATGTGGCGCGGTCTCACACCATTGTCCCGTCTTATCTTTTCCTCGGCAGCAGGCTGATGGCGGAGCTTGCTGAGCTGATTGTTGCTGCTGCTTCTTGTAATCCTCCTGGCCGTGCTACTGATACTGTAAATGCTACCGTGTAGGCATTATATGGGACTATGGGAGAGGCAGTAGGTATGGCGCTCCTCCGACTTTATATGGCATTGTCGTATTTCGTAGCGTGTTTCCAGTAAATATCTCCATTGTCACTGGCGTGGGCTGTAAGTTGTCAGGTGCGGGCAGCTCTGTGATGGCGCTCTGTTCACACTGCAGTTCTGGGCTGTTTGGAGGGTACCGCCTAAGGTTACTTTAACATCTGCACCTTCCCTTTCCCCTGTTGAGATCCGTCATAGGAGGAGAGCATTCATTGTCACTGGGGACAAAACTGAACTGAAGGGAACAGAGTCACCAGAATGCATTGCGTTCTCATGACGCAGACAAAAGCGTTGCAAGCAGCGTTTCTGAGCGTGTCCTGGGATGCGTTGCAAGATGGATCCGTCATGACTCACAATGTAAGTCAATGGTGAAGGATCCGTTTTCTCTGACACCCATTGTAAGTCCCCCATTGACTTTCAATGGTTTTAGAGACAGATCAGTCTTGGTCATTTTAGACATAATACAACCGGATCCGTTCATAACTAAATTTGTCGTGTTGCACCCCCACAATCTGATAAATCATCAGTATGTATGTACTGGAAGACCCCTTTAATATCCTGTTCAGCTTTTTCAGGCATGACGACCACTATTAGCGGCTTACGTACTGTCATTCATGTAAGCTTCCATT
>ONZH01022487.1:0-33674 GCA_900303285.1 Rhinella marina
AACTAACTTGATTATAGCAAATTCATTCTGTTACTGTTGTGTTACATAGCATCAATATGATACCATGGTTAAATACATTGCCCTGTACATGTGTGAGTGGAAGTAAATTGATTATAGAGAATGCCTTGTTAGCTGATACGTTATAATCAGTATTAGGCTACAGTTAAATATTGTGCCCTGTACATGTGTGCAGTGGAACTAAATAGATGTAGCGAATGCCTTTTGTTAACTGTTGAGTTACATAGCATCAGTATTAGACACAGTTAAGTATTTCACCTTGTATGTGTGAAGTGGAGCGAAAATTATCATAGCGTTACAGCTGTTATACACTACAGCCAAAATGAACAGGCAGTGGCAAAAATGAAGCTGGTCAGGGACTTGCGTTAGAGACAGGTGAAGGTAACACAAGTGACTTGCAAACATATGTGCATGATGATGTAGCCGATTGCACATGGGAGCCGGGTGAAGAGGGTGCGTCGTCATCATCAGGTGGTGAAGGTGGCAGCATTTCTGTGGAATAGCAGGGTCTAAGTGTGATCAAGTGAACGGCAGGATTGAAGCAGGATTGGGCGCCACTGTTCTCCTGCTTACCTTCAAAATCCTGGGCGCTGTGTTCAGCGGTGATCTGCTGCCTGTGCTTCCTCATTTACCGCTGCAATCCTGGGCTCTGTCCTTGTAGGTACTGTTTGTTCTGGGATCCCATCCACCGTTTCCTTTCAGCTCTGGCCACAGCATGCTTGCTGCTTCTTTGTTGCAGCCCAGCGCGCATCACTTCCTGTGCTTTATGGGTTAGATCATGTGACATCGCTGACCCCCCTTCCCAGATGCCTGAGTGTCAAGGTCCTTGTGTCCTGCTAAGGCTACTTTCACACTGGCGGCAGGCCTGATCCGGCAGGTGAAGGGTGCTGCCGGATCAGGCCTGCCGCAGTGACATGTGTGGAGCCGGAACCGCGCTCCGGCCCCACACATGTCACACAGTACATACATATACATAAACATACACACACATATAGACATACAAACACACACACATATGTGTGTTTGTATGTCTTTATGTGTGTGTATGTTTATGTCTGTATGTGTCTATGTGTACCCGGATCCGTAATGGACTCCATTGAAAGTCAATGGAGGGCGGATCCGGTTACCATTATGGTCACACCAGACGGATCCACCCCCATTGACTTGCATTGGGGGTCATTCCGGATCCGTCTTGGTGCGGATGCCTGGACCGGAGAGCAAACCGCAGCATGCTGCGGTTTGTTCTCCGGTCTGAAGACGGAACGGAATGCTTTCAGGAGCATTCCGTTGTCTTCAGTTCAGTTTTGTCCCCATTGACAATGAATGGGGACAAAACTGAAGCGTTTTATTCTGGTATTGAGCCCCTATGACGGAACTCAATACCGGGAATTTTTAAAACGCTAGTGTGAAGTAGCCTAAGCTTGCTAATCTCTCTGCTTGTGTTCCTGTGTACCTGACCCACGCTTGTGTTTCAGGACTCAGCTACCTGTTTGATCCTTGCCTGCTTGCCTTGACTCTCCTGTTGCCAACCTGGATTGCCTGACCTGTATCTGTGCCGCCTGCCCTGACCTATTGCTTGTTTGATTTTGCCTCTGCTTCATCCTTTGGTCCTGCACTGTTGCTCCTAGTTACGACTCGGCCTGCTGACTACGTCTGTACCTCTGGTACCTTGCTCTGGTACCTCCTGGTCTGCCCGGACCAGCTGCCTTGTGTGTCAATCCTTCTCAAGAGATAGCGACCTGGTGTTCCTCTCAGGAAAGCCTATCCCCATTATTGTGATTGTGAAGAACAAGGGGTTCACTTAGACAACGCCCTTAGAGAAGGTAGGACGTGTGGCACAGTGGGTTCACACGCGCTGGTTTATGAGAACCTGTGAGAAACACAGTGCAGTGCACGGCAGGAGCAGGCCAGCATCACGCAATAGTGGAGGTAAAATGATATACTTAGCAGTGTTTGTAAGAATATATCACACAGTCACTGGGGGACATTACAGTGGTGGTATGCAAGATGTGTGGGCAGAAGGTGAGATGTAGCCAGGGTGCTAATGTTGAAACGATGATCCTAAGTAGAAATTAGCAAATTTTTTAAAAATTCGATTTGGTTGGTTCGCCGATTTTTCCGAAATGATTCGATTCTGTCCGAATAAATTTGTGGCGAAAAGCGTTAAAAAACGGCTACTTCCGGCCTGCAGAGAGCCTGTATAGTGGTTTAGAACACTGTGCCTTGCAGTAACATGCATAGGGAGTCTGCTGTGGTAGTGAAACAATGAGTGAGCCAGTATGACAGGCGTTGCTCTTAGAATCGCTACACACTTTACGTATTTGGCAGTTATGGGGCCAAAACTCACCAAATAACTAAAGTCTGAACTCAGCCTTACAGGTCAATGTTAGCGCCCGCTATAAAGAACCGCGCAGAAGCCCAAGATTCTACTAGAGCGCCAAAGAGACAAACCACAACTAGTGTCTATAAAAAGACGAATGGAGCCACTGAAGTACTATGAAAATATGAAACTCTTTATTACATCACATAAAATAGATTAAAAAATTCATGTTATAAAGGGAGGGTGACAGTGCATGAAAACACCATCCCTAGCCCATATATGGAAAACCATACCAGTATGCTAGACAATAATATAAAGATGAGCTCCAATCAAATATAGAAGAAACGGGACCAAGCAATATATATATAGTATCAAGTACGTATGACAGACATATATATGTGCAAATAACAGCGTCAGAAACTATAGCTGACCTGTATTGTGTTACCAAAAGATCACATGTAGCCAAACTTGATAGGTATAACGTGCACAAATCCAACAATGTGGAACTTATCAATATGGCTATCAAGCGCTACTGCTGATCTAGGAGAAGTCAGTACAAAAAAAATACAAAATCCAAAGTAATACAAGTAAAGACTGCTCACCAAACGTAATGGAGACCAAGTGAAGGGCCAGGGATGGCGTTACCCTGACGCAAATACTGCAAATGACAGTAGTGCAGAATTATGAAGGTACACAGTGGCACAACGACAGATTGGCCCGACAAGAATGAAAAAGTCAGTCAGTAGAATTTCGCAGTCACAGACAGGCCCAATGCAAAGATTGCAAATGTCAGTAGTGCAGAATTATGAGGCCACACAGTGGCACAACCACAGAGTGGCCCGACAAGTTCAAAAATGTCAGTAAGTAATTTCGCAGTCACAGGCCCAATAAGTAATTTTGCAGTCACAGGCCCAGTGAGCAAATATCAGATGTCAGTAAGTATAATTTAGAGGCAACAGAATGGTACGATGACATTATGGAGGCAGTAGTAGTAGCAGCACCGAGCGAATAATGTGTTTTTTTGCAACACTAATAGCTGCTACAACACTTTACTATATAGAACTTTGGCGCTGTACGCCTACTAAAACTCTTTTTCTTGAGAATAATACACACTAAAACGGGCTGTAATTCTCCCACTTCAACACAGAGAAAATAATATGTTTTTTGGGCAACAGCAATAAATGCTAGTAGCTTTTAAAATATAGAACTTTGGCGCTGTATGCCTACTAAAACTCTTTTTCTTGAGAATAATACACGCTAAAATGGGCTGTAATTCTCCCACTTCAACACAGAGCAAATAATATGTTTTTTGGGCAACAACAATAAATGTTAATAGCATTTAAAATATAAAACTTTGGCGCTGTATGCCTACTAAAACTCTTTTTCTTGAGAATAATACACACGTCAACGGGCTGTAATTCTCCCACTTCAACACAGAGCAAATAATATGTTTTTGGGGCAACAGCAATAAATGCTAGTAGCTTTTAAAATATAGAACTTTGGCGCTGTACGCCTACTAAAACTCTTTTTCTTTAGAATAATACACGCTACAACGGGCTGTAATTCTCCCACTTCAGCACCGAGCGAATAATAATTTTTTTTTGCAACACTAATAGCTGCTACAACACTTTACTATATAGAACTTTGGCACTGTACGCCTACTAAAACTCTTTCTCTTGAGAATAATACACGCTACAACAGGCTGTAATTCTCCCACTTCAAGACAGAGCAAATAATATGTTTTTTGGGCAACAGCAATAAATGCCAGTAGCTTTTAAAATATAGAACTTTGGCGCTGTACGCCTACTAAAACTCTTTTTTTTTGGAATAATACACGCTAGGCTGTAATTGTCCCACTTTAGCACCGAGGGAATAATATGTTTTTTAGGCAACAGCAATAAATGACAGCAGCTTTTAAAATATAGATCTTTGGCGCTGTACGCCTACGAATAATAGGTTTTTTTGCAACACTAATAGCTGCTACAATACTTTACTATATAGAACTTTGGCACTGTATGCCTACTAAAACTCTTTTTCTTGAGAATAATACACGCTACAATGGGCTGTATTTTTTCCCACTTCAGCACTGAGCGAATAATACGTTTTTTTGCAACACTAATAGCTCTACAACACTTTACTATATAGAACTTTGACGCTGTAGGCTTACTAAAACTCTTTTTCTTGAGAATAATACACGCTACAACGGACTGTAATTCTCCCACTTCAGCACCAAGCGAATAATGCTTTTTTTTGCAACACTAATAGCTGCTGCAACACTTTACTATATAGAAATTTGGCCCTGTACGCCTACTAAAACTCTTTTTCTTGAGAATAATCTTGAGAATAATACACGCTACTTACCTTCCCTGGCAGCTCCTTCCTCCCATCCAGCAGGAAGATGGCGCGCAGAGCGGTAAGTTTTACCACAGCGCCACCTGCTGGACGGGAGGAATCCCTACAAAGAAGAAGCCTGAGGAGGAGGAGGTAAGTGGTTTGTGTTTGTTTGTTTGTTTTCTATTTTTCAGGATCGTGAATGCTGAGGACTACTTCGGATTCGTTGGATTACGTCAGACTAGCTTTTATATCTTTTAACTAAAATGGTCAAACAGGGGTCTGGGGGAGTATTTATTTCAATAAAATATTTTATAAGTGTGTGTTTTTTTTTTTTTTTTTTACAACACTGCAGTTTTAGTAATCACGGCTATCTACAGACAGCTCTGATTACTAATACTGGGCTTAGTGCTTGCCGGTATGGCCAGCACTAACCCCAACATCTATTACCTCGGCACCCATCGCCACCTGGGGTGTCGGGAAGAGCCGGGTACCCGCAGAACTGTACCTTCTAAATTGAGGGTCCGGTTCTGGGGCAGCGGCAGGCTGTTACTGTTAGGCTGGGAAGGGCCAATGACCGTGTCCCTTCCCCCCACCCTGGTAGTGCCAGGATGCCGCTGCTGGTTGTATCTGGCTGGAGAAGGAAAAAAGGGGGGACCCCACACCATTTTTTTTTCAAAAATAAATAAATAATTTTTAAAAATAGAGTGGAGTCCCCCCTTTTTTCCTTCTCCAGCCAGATACAACCAGCAGCGGCAGCCTGGCACTACCACGGTGGGAAGGGACACGGTTATTGGCTCTTCCCAGCCTAACAGTAACAGCCTGCCGCTGCCCCAGAACCGGACCCTCAATTTAGAATGCCCGGTTCTGCGGGTACCCGGCCCATTCCGACACCCCTGGTGGCGGTGGGTGCCGAGGTAATAGATGTTGGGGTTAGTGCTGGCCATACCGGCAAGCACTAAGCCCAGTATTAGTAATCAGGGCCGTCTGTAGATAGCCGTGATTCCTAAAACTGCAATGTTGTAAGAAAATAACACACACACACACTTATAAAAATATTTTATTGAAATAAATACTCCCCCAGACCCCTGTTTGACCATTTTATTTAAAAGCTGGTCCGGCGTAATCCAACGAATCCAAAGTAGTCCTCATTCACGATCCTGAAAAATAGAAAACAAACAAACAAACACAAACCACTTACCTTCTCCTCAGGCTTCTTCTCCTCACAGGCGGAGCCTCTTCCTTACATTGCGCCCTCTGCTGGTGAATGAAAAAAATTACACCTTGAATTCTTCAATGAAAAAAAAAATGTGATAGGTGATGGATTCGTCATGAACTCCATTGAAAGTCAATGGAGGACGGATCCATTTACTATTGTGTCACACCAAACGGAGCCATCCCCATTGACTTGCATTGGGGTCATGACGGATCCGTCTTGGTGCGGGGAGAGGACTCGAGCATTGCGCTCGAGTACACTCGGTGTTCGGCCGAACACTGAGCGGACCCGAGCGTAGGCATGCTCGGCTGAACAGCGAGTTTGGCCAAGCATGGTCGCTCAACACTACGTTTTACCCATCCATGTCCTTGGATTACATGACTTTTGGCCGCAACCCATACACCTCCCCCATACACTTTTTTCCCCTACTCTTACGTTCTCTCCCTCCCCCCCTCAACCTTTTTGTTATTATTCTGTTATTTTGTTGCTTGGTTAACCCCTTGACGCTGCAGGTTGTTTTGGCCTTGAGGACCAAGCCAAATTTTTTAACTCTGACATGTGTCTCTTTTTTTGCTAATAAATTTTAAACGCATTAACGTATCCCAGTGATTTTGAGAATGTTTTTTCGTGACATATTGTACTTCATAAAAATGGTACAATTTGGTGGATATGTTTTGTGTTTATTTATGAAAAAGTGGAAATTTGGTGAAAATTTTGAAAAAAACATCATTTTCAAAATTCTAAATGTTCTGCTTTTAAGACAGATAGTCTTAGCACCGAATTTCAGTGGTATCTTAAACTCCCTATATGTCTGCTTTATGTTGGCATCATTTTTTGAATATCCTTTTCTATTTTTAGTGTTTCAGAAGGCTTAGAATTCCAACAGCAAATTTCCAAATTTTCAAGAAATTTTCAAAATCCATTTTTTAGTGGCCAGGTCAATATTGAAAAGTTTTGCATGGCCCATATTTTGGAATACCGCCATAAATAACCCCATTTTAAAAACTGCACCCCTCAAGCTTTTCAAAACAACATTTGCAAAGTTTGTTAACCCTTTGAGTGCTTCACCAGAATTAGCGCAAAATGGAGGTAAAATTTACAATTTTAACTTTTTTTTTCAATAATTCTTTAATTTAGTCTTAAAGGGGTATTCTCATCTTGCTATTTCAGCCTTACCAGCAGCCAGCTCTGCTGTTCACTTCCTGGTTTCCTGCTTCTAAGGCTGGGCGGGCTTAGGCAGTTTGAGTGAAGGGCTGCCATGCCTCCTTATGACATCACACTGAGAGCTCAGTCCTTGCGTGCTCGTTCATGTGGATAGTATGAGTCATCAGCCTGCAGTGTTTGTGAAGCTCATCTCTCCTGCTGTGGAATCCTCACTCAGAGAGCCAAAGTGAGCTAAGCAGACAGTAACAAGTGGCTCTCTTGCATTCTAATATAGTTTTACACACAAAACATGTTTTATCTTTTACAAACCCATTCTTACCATAAAAACAATAATTTACTATTGTACATTGTCCCCATAGCATGTTAGCTAGTAACCTAATTATCTGTGTTATTGCCTCACATAAAATATTACCATCCCCCAACCACCAGCACTGATGCAGATTTGTTTACATTATAGATCTACTGCAGTTGTTTATACACTTTTGACTATATATATATATATATATATATATATATATATAGATGCATATCCAGCATATGCATATACAGGTCTGCTATATGATCTCTCACCAATCCCCTCTAGCTCTTTTGCTCAACAGCTTCCTATACAGCACTGCTACATCTGTCCTCATCTCCCCCAATAGCTAAGCAACTTCTAACTGAGCTCTGCTACATCTGTCTTTCCCTCTCACACTGTGCCTGAACCGCTACCTATAGAGCTCTTCTACATCTGTCCTTCTCTCTCACACTGTGCCTGAACCGCTACCCATACAGCTCTGCTACATCTGTCTTTCTCTCTCACACTGTGCCTGAACCGCTACCCATACAGCTCTACTACATCTGTCTTTCCCTCTCACACTGTGACTGAACTGCTACCCATACAGCTCTGCTACATCTGTCTTTCTCTCTCACACTGTGCCTGAACTACTACCCATACAGCTCTCCTACATCTGTCTTTCTCTCACACTGTGCCTGAACCGCTACCCAGGGCCGGGACTAGGGGCAGGCGGGGGAGGCAAGCGCCTATGGCGCCATCTGGAGGGGGGCGCAGCCAGGGCCGGATTATAATTGGAGCATCTGGAGCTACTGCTCCAGGCCCCGGCTCCAATGATTTCATGGGGGGCCCCGCGCCCCCCTCAGACCTCAGATCAGCCCACCCAACCACTTTAAAAAAGCATACTTACCTGTTCTGCGCTGCCGCTGCCATCAGGTTCCACGCTCCACTGTCTTCCCTGCCGGCGCGCACTATGACC
The DNA here is from genome assembly GCA_900303285.1 of Rhinella marina. Taxonomy (NCBI): domain Eukaryota; kingdom Metazoa; phylum Chordata; class Amphibia; order Anura; family Bufonidae; genus Rhinella; species Rhinella marina. Next base: position 8,303 of record ONZH01022487.1, read on the forward strand.
TGACGCAGCACAAGACGCTGGTCTGAGGGGGGGCACAAGACGTTGGTCTGAGGGGAGCACAAGACCCTGGTCTGAGGGGGGCACAAGACGCTGACCTGAGGTCTGATGGGGGCACATGGAGGCACATTGTGTTGATCTGAGGTCTGATGGGGGCACAAGACTCTGATCTAAGGTCTGATGGGGGCACAAGATGCTGACCTGAGGTCTGATGGGGGCACAAGACGCTGACCTGAGCTCTGATGGGGTCACATTGTGTTGATCTGAGGTCTGATGGGGGCACAAGACGCTGATCTGAGGTCTGATGGGGGCACAAGACGCTGACCTGAGGTCTGATGGGGGCACAAGACGCTGATCTGAGGTCTGATGGGGGCACAATGTGTTGATCTGAGGTTTATTATCCCTGTACAGTGACATCACTGTGTTTATTATCTCTGTACAGTGACATCACTGTGTTTATTATTTCTGTACTGTGACATCACTGTGTTTATTATCCCTGTACTGTGACATCATTGTGTTTATTATCCCTGTGCTGTGACATCACTGTGTTTATTATCCCTGTGCTGTGACATCACTGTGTTTATTATCCCTGTACGGTGACATCATTGTGTTTATTATCCCTGTACAGTGACATCGCTGTGTTTATTATGTCTGTACAGTGACATTGCTGTGTTTATTATCTCTGTACTGTGACATCACTGTGTTTATTATCCCTGTACAGTGACATCGCTGTGTGTATTATCCCAGTGCAGGAAGAGGTAAGTGGTCTGTGTTTGTGTGTTTGTTTTCTATTTTTCAGGGTCGTGAATGCAGAGGACTACGTCGGATTCGGTGGACTACGTCGGACCAGCTTTTTTTTTTTTTTTAATAAAATGGTCAAACAGGGGTCTGGGGGAGTGTTTATTTCAATAAAATGTTTTATACTTGTGTGTGTGCAGGGCCGGCCTTTGGGTGTGCGACCCGTGCGGTTGCACAGGGCGCTTCACTCCCGGCCACTTAAGGGGCACCCTGCCAGAGCGCCCCCTTAATGGCCCGGCCGTGCCCTGCAAGTGCCGCACAGTTGGGGGCAGCGGTGGGGCAGAGGGAGATGAGCGCTTTCCCTTGTGGAAGCGCTCATCTCCATAGTCTGCTTTGGAGATGCGGGCAGGAGAGGGAGAGGCGTCTCCCCTGCCCGTTCCTCTGATAGGCTGCAGGCCCTAGGCCTGCAGCCTATCAGAGGCCAGCTCAGGCGGCGCGATGACGTCATCCGCGCCGCCTGAGCCGTACAGCGCGGGACACAGGCCGGAAGAGGCCCTGCATCGCATCGCTGCCGGCTCCATGGAGGTAAGTAAGTGTTTATTTTTTATGGGGGCATTTTACTGGCACATGGGGGCACTTGGGGCACTTTTACTGGCACAAGGGGGCACTGGGGGCATTTTTTACTGGCACAAGGGGGCACTGGGGCATTTTTACTGGCACATGGGGGCGCTGGGGGCACTTTTACTGGCACAAGGGGGGCACTGGGGGCATTTTTATCTGGCACAAGGGGGCACTGGGGGCATTTTTACTGGCACATGGGGGGCACTGGGGGCATTTTACTGGCACAAGGGGGGCACTGGGGGCATTTTTTATTGGCACATGGGAGCATTTTACTGGCACTGGGGCATTTTTACTGGCACATGGGGGCACTGGGGGCATTTTACTGGCACTGGGGGCATTTTACTGGCACTGGGGCACTTTTACTGGCACAAGGGGGCACTGGGGGCATTTTTACTGGCACAAGGGGGCACTGGGGGCATTTTTACTGGCACATAGTGGCATTTTACTGGCACATGGGAGCACTGGGGGCATTTTACTGGCACTGGGGCATTTTACTGGTACAAGGGGGGCACTGGGGCATTTTTATTGGCCCATGGGAGCATTTTACTGGCACTGGGGCATTTTTACTGGCACATGGGGCATGGGGCATTACTGGCCTGGGGCATTTTACTGGCACTGGGGGCATTTTACTGGCACTGGGGGCACTTTTACTGGCACAAGGGGGCACTGGGGGCATTTTTACTGGCACATAGTGGCATTTTACTGGCACATGGGGGCACTGGGGGCATTTTACTGGCACTGGGGGCATTTTACTGGCACAAGGGGGGCACTGGGGGCATTTTTATTGGCACATGGGAGCATTTTACTGGCACTGGGGCATTTTTACTGGCACATGGGGCACTGGGGGCATTTTACTGGCACTGGGGGCATTTGTACTGGCACAAGGGGGCACTGGGGGCATTTTTATTGGCACATGGGAGCATTGTACTGGCACTGGGGGCATTTTTACTGGCACAAGGGGGCACTGGGGGCATTTTTACTGGCACATAGTGGCATTTTACTGGCACATGCGGGCACTGGGGGCATTTTACTGGCACTGGGGGCATTTTTACTGGCACACGGGGGGCACTGGGGGCATTTTTACTGGCACATGGGGGCACTGGGGCATTTCTTACTGGCACATAATTTGGGGGGCATCTATGGGGGTGGGACACTTTTTACTGGCACATGATTTTGGGGAGGAATCAATGGGGGGAACTTCTGGCACATTATTGGGGGGCACTTCTTACTGGCACATTGGAAGCATTATTACTTCTGGGGCACAGTGGGGACATTAGTACTGTTGGGGGCACTATTACTAACAAGTGCACTCTGGCAGAGAATTATTAGTTGGGACTTGTGGGGGGCACTATTACTGTGGGGGCACCCTGGCACAGTATCAGCGCAGTTATTTCTGGGGAGCGTTATGTTTACTATATTACTGGGCGCAGTTATTTTAGGACACTGTGTAAACTAAGATTTTTTTTTGTCAAACTGCAGAGATGAGAAATGGCTGAAAAATGGCGTCTGGTCTGAAAGGAGAAGATGAGGAAAGAGAAGATCTACATGAGAGGAGACGTCACTGGATGTAAGAGGTATGTGCGCTATATTAGGTTACATTTCAATATAGAAAGCTATAAATACAGTGCAGAGATATATAGTGTGATATAGAACAGTATAGAGAGCTATAAATACATATATATATATATATACTGTCTTACTCTACCTACCTATATCACTCTATATATCTCTGCACTGTATTTATAGCTCTATACTGTATGATGTTAGTACTGTCACTCGGGGAGGGGGGCGCCGAGAGAAAGTTTCGCACAGGGCGCCATCTACCCTAAGGCCGGCCCTGTGTGTGTGTATTTTTTTTACAATACTACAGTTTTAGTAATCATGGCTATCTATAGACGGCCCTGATTACTAATACTGGGCTTAGTGCTTGCCGGTATGGCAGGCCAGCACTAACCCCAATATCTATTACCTCGGCACCCACCGCCACCAGGGGTGCCGGGAAGAGCCGGGTACCCGCAGGACCGGACCTTCTAAATTGAGGGTCTGGCTCTGGGGCGGCTGCAGGCTGGTACCATTAGGCTGGGAAGGGCCAATAACCGTGTTCCTTCCCACCCTGGTAGTGCCAGGCTGCCGCTGCTGGTTGTATCTGGCTGGCGAAGGAAAAAAGGGGGGGACCCCACGCCATTTTTTTACAAAAATAATTAAATAATTTTTTTAAAAAATGGCATGGAGTCCCCCCCTTTTTTCCTTCTCCAGCCAGATACAACCAGCAGCGGCAGCCTGACACTACCAGGGTGGGAAGGGACACGGTTATTGGCCCTTCCCAGCCTAATGGTACCAGCCTGCAGCCACCCCAGAGCCAGACCCTCAATTTAGAAGGTCCGGTCCTGAGGGTACTCGGCTCTTCCCGGCACCCCTGGTGGCGGTGGGTGCCGAGGTAATAGATGTTGGGGTTAGTGCTGGCCTGCCATACCGGCAAGCGCTAAGCCCAGTATTATTAATCAGGGCCGTCTGTAGATAGCCGTAATTACTAAAACTGTAGTATTGTAAAAAAAAAATACACACACACACACAAGTATAAAACATTTTATTGAAATAAACACTCCCCCAGACCCCTGTTTGACCATTTTATTAAAAAAAAAAAAAAGCTGGTCCGACGTAGTCCACCGAATCCGAAGTCCTCTGCATTCACGACCCTGAAAAATAGAAAACAAACACACAAACACAGACCACTTACCTCTTCCTGCACTGGGATAATACACACAGCGATGTCACTGTACAGGGATAATAAACACAGTGATGTCACCATACAGGGATAATAAACACAGTCATGTCACAGTACAGGGATAATAAACACAGTGATGTCACAGTACATCCGCACCAATCCGCACGCAATCGCAGTCAGTTTTGACTGCGATTGTGTACGTTTGTTTAGTTTTTTCCACGCGGGTGCGAAGCATTTTCCACCTGCGTTAGAAAAAACTGAATGTTTACAAACAACATTGCTAGGCAACCATCAGTGAATCCCGCATTGCATCCGCACCTGGTTGCCCTCCCCACTTTCTATCAGGTCCCTATCCCCCCCCAAAAAAAAACAATACATTTATGTGCCACCCCCCCTCCACAGTATAATGGCCCCCATCCACACCCAGTGTCCCTTTACACTACATTTACTTTCCCCTACTGTCCCAAATATCAGTATATATATATAAAAAAAAAATCAGTGCACATCAAAATAAAAGTGCCCTCCCCACTTTCTATCAGGTCCCTATCCCACCCAAAAAAACAATAAATTCATGTGCCCCCACCCAACACCCTCCCTCCACTGTATAATGGCCCACATCCACACCCAGTGTCGCTTTTCACTATCATTACTTTCCCCTACTGTCCCAAATATCAATATAAATAAATCAGTGCACATCAAAAAAAAAATTGCGCTCCCCACTTTCTATCAGGTCCCTCCCCCCTAAAAAAAACAAACAATAAATTGATGTCCCCCCCCACCCTCCACAGTATAATGGCCCCCATCCACACCCAGTGTCTCTTTACACTACATTTACTTTCCCCTACTGTCCCAAATATCAATATATATATATATATATATATATATATATATATAAATCAGTGCACCTCTAAATAAAATGCACTTCCCAGTGTCTATCAACTATTTTTGCCCCCTAGAGAAAATACATTTATGTCCCCCCCTCACCCTCCCTCCAATGTATAATGGCCCCCACCACACCCAGTGTCCCTTTACACCGCATTTATCTTCCCCCTAGTGTCCCTTTTATCAATATTTCAAAAATAAAAATAATCACTGCACCTCAAAATAAACATGTGCTCCCCAGTGTCTATCAACTATTTTTGTCCCCTAGAGAAAATACATTTATGTCCCCCCTCACCCTCCCTCCAGTGTCCCTTTACACCACATTTATATTCCCCCTATTTATATAATAACTTTGTTTTTGGCCCCAAAATAGTTGGTAAGTATAGTGGTAATTTTTTTTTTATATACTTACCTATGTAGATGCAGGACGTCTCCAGATGTCTCCAGATCACGATCCTCTTCTCCCTCTCTCCTCAGCGATGTCTGTGATCGCATACAAAGCATGCGCGCCTCTATATACGATCACAGACAAAAAAAAGAGCTACCGCGCATGCGCGGCTGGCCGCATCTGATACAGAGCAAGCACTGCTCTGTATCAGACATTGGCAGTGAAGGGAGAAGATCTGCGCATGCGCGGCGACGTGTGTGCTCCTGAAGATAGCCGCGGCTGCCTGGGTGAGAAAAGACTGCTGTCTGCGCAAGCGCGGCCCACTAGGAATCGGAGAAAAGCGGGCCGTATCCAAGGGAAACGAAGAGTAAACAACAGGGTATGAATATATGATTTTATGAAAATCAGGGAAATGTGGGTAATAACTTCTAATGACAAAAATGATCAAGGCCACCAGTATTACTCTTTTAAGTATGATCACTGAGATGGGAATACCCCTTTAAAATGTACTCATTGATGAGGTGTTATACAAAAAAATAAGAAAATTTGTTACACAATTTCTCCCGATCACAAAAAGACCGCACATGTGGAAGTAAAGATCTATTTGGGCAAACAGCACGGCACAGAAGGGAAGGAACACAATTGGGCTTTTGGAGAGCAGATTTTGCCCAAAAAGTTTTCAGGTGGCATAATGCGTTTGCTGTGACCCTAAAGCACCTACACATTGGAAACCCACTACAAGTGACCCCATTTTGGAAACTACACCCCTCAAGGATTTTATAAAGGGGTAAAGTGAGCATTTTGACCCCACAAGTGTTATGCATTTGGTATTCATCTAGGGGTATAGTGAAGTAAATTTTTTGGAGGGGTGTTATCAAAATGTTAGGCGAAGTTCACACTACTGTTATATACTTCTATAAACTTCAGTACGGTGATTGTAATGGAAGTTAGGAGAAACCTAAAGACTCCATTGATTTCTGTAGATCTCTAATGTCTTCCATTATGGCAATATTCTATTATTCTTCCATTACATTAGTGGACAAAATAAAGTGAGGTGCAGCACTATTTCCCCTGCAAAACTAATGGAAGCGTAACTGAAAGGGAACCTGTCATCAAGAAACTCCAAATATTCCCCTATACCCCCATATCCGTCCCTTAGAGAACATCAATAAACTGTAAAAGTTTACAAAAATCATCTTTGTAGTTTGTGAAAAAACGTACTTTATCGTACAGTGGAGGCCAAACAGCTACACCAGTGCCGGGGGTGGGCCCCTCGTCCCCCAGCGTCATCACTCTCTTCTTTGAATCTGCTGTTGTCCTCCCTCTCCCCTGGCTGTGTCATCGGCAGTTTCTTCTTAAATCCCGCACATGCGCCGCTCTCTCTAGCGAACGGCTAGAGGGAGAAGGTTTCCTCCCTGGCTGTGACGCTCTCCGCTGCGATTGGACAGCGCTACAGCCAGGGAGAAGGAGACGACCATTGAGAATCCCTGGCGTCTCCTCCTCCCTGTTCCGATGCTATGCATTAGCATAGCGCGCGACCGAACTTTACAGGGGCGCTGCGGGCGAACGGAGCGGCGCCCTGCAAAAATAGTAAGAACACCTACATCCCCATTACTTGCCCTACAAAATGGTGTTCTTACTTACCTATGCCTGGACCCATGAAAGGTCCTCTTTAAGTGTGGAATTTGTAGTTTCTGACCCAAGTCAATCTGATTAGGGAGGGTACCTCTTCTAGAAGCACTAAGCTAGTCTTAATTTGGGGGGGCAGTGATAGAAAACCTGGGTCAGTGTGTCTAAAACAGTTAATGAGTCTAAGCAATGGGGAGGGAAATTCCACGCATTGCTTCCTATTAGAGTCATCTTTCCATATTCCTAGAGTGGTTGCTGCTCAGGAACCGTTAGTCCCCGTTTTTTCAATTTTTTGGGTCTGTAAATACTAAGAGTCTTAAGAGGAGTTGTAGTAAATGTTCTTCAAGGTCAGTCCATTGTTTGTGTGGAGGGCGTCTGATCCATGTTATAATTCTAGCTTAGTGTACTGCCCTATAGAATCTATTCAAAGAGGGGAAACTTATTCCACCACGGGCAAAAGGCAGCTGTAAATCTTATGAGAAATTCTGGGATTAATCGTACCCCAAATGTATTTAGAGCAGATTCTGTGAATCTGAGAGGAAAAAATGTACGGGGTAGACTGATCGGGAGAACCTGAAGTAGGTAACTGATTTTGGGGATAATCAGGGAGTTGAAAATATTTCTACGTCCTATCCAGGAAAGAAATGTTGGCGACCATGAACTTAGGATCTCAGGGATCTCTGTTAGTAAAGGTCGGTAGTTAGACTCATATAGTGTTCCGTATTCAGAGGTGATATTGACTCCTAGAAATTTGATGGAGTCTGAGGTCCATGCAAAAGCGAAATTTAGTTTGAGATATTCAATGATATGGGGGGGGACATTTATGCCTAGGGATTGTGACTTAGTGGAGTTGACTTTATGATTGGATATATAGCCAAATGCATCAAAGATCTGTAAGATAACTGGAAAAGCCTGTTTGGGGTTAGATATAATCAAAAGGAGGTCATCCGCGTAAGCGGATTGTTTGTATTTTGATTCTCCACATATCAATCCCCTCAATTCTGCATTCTGTCAAATTTTTTGTACTAAAGGTTCTAATGTCAGGATAAATAAAATTGGTGATAATGGGCATCCTTGCCTAGTGCCATTATTTATATTAAAAGCTGGGGATAAAATGTCATAAACTCTGATGTAGGCACAGGGGGAAGCATACATGGTTAATATCGCTTCAATGAATTGAGAGGGGAAACCAAATTTAGACAGAGCGGCGCGCACAAAGGGCCATGCCACCCTGTCGAAAGTTTCTTCTTCTTCTTTCTTCTTTCTTCTTCCTTCTTCCTTATTCCTTCTTCTTCTTCTTTCTTCTTCTTTCTTTCTTCTTCTTTCTTCTTCTTCTTTCTTCTTCTTCCTTCTTCTTTCTTCTCTCTTCTTCTTTCTTCTTCTTCCTTCTTCCTTCTTTCTTCTCTCTTCTTCTTTCTTCTTCTTCCTTCTTTCTTCTTTCTTCTTTCTTCTTCTTTCTTCTTCTTCTTCTTCCTTCTTCTTCTTCTCCTTTTCGAACCACTTGGCGTAAACACTCCGTTCAAAGTGCGTTTCGAAGCCCTCGATGGTGACAGGTGTGCTATGTATTTTTGTAGTCAATCGGATTTGTCGTTTTTAAGATATCACAGGTTAAACCCAAAAATTCTCCATAGGAATGAATGGAGAGGCTAGAGTGGAGACCAATCAGCCAATCACAGTGAATATGCAAATAGCAGCACCATATATGGCACAGCATACACACAGCGCAGAAGGCTTAGAGATATATAGAGATAATATTGAGGAGCTCCCCCAGACCTGAGGATATTAAGATCGAATCTATTTACAAATTCGACGACCATTCGCATCTCTAATATATATACTAGCAGAAAGACCCGGCTTCGCCTGGGTATATTTCATCTATTTCATTTATTGTTTCTGTGTGTCGTTGCAGAGAGAAAGTCAATGCAGCTGACAGAAATTGATTTTTACCTTCATTTTTTCAATCCCTATTGGCTGCGGAGTGGGAGGGGTGTGGTTTAATGGGACACGGGGGGGGGGTTAAGTCCTTCATATCAGGGTGGCCTGAATTATAGGTTAATGCCATGGTAATTTGAGGAAACACAATGGGTAGCAGTGGAAGAAAACATTGCTTTGCGCGGGTATATTTAATCTATTTCATTTAATGTTTCTGTGTGTCGTTGCAGAGAGAAAGTCATCCTCCCTCCCATCCCTGCAGCTGATAGATGTTGATTTTTACCTTCAATTGTTCAATCTCCATTGGCTGCGGAGCGGGAGGGGTCATGGCCTGACTGAGTCGGGGGCGTGACGTTGCAAGACCTGGGGCGGGGTTTTAAGTCCTTCTTTTGATGGTGGCCAGAATTACAGGTCGATGCCATGGTAATTTATGAGGACACGCCATGGGTAACAGTGGAAGAAACCATTGCTTTGCATGGGTAGATTTAATCTATTTCATTTAATGTTTCTGTATGTTGTTGCAGAAAGAAATCCAACTTCCCTCCTACCCCTGCAGCTGACAGAAGTTGATTTTTACCTTCATTTTTTCAATCCCCGTTGGCTGCGGAGTGGGAGGGGGCGTGGCCTGACAGAGTCGGAGCGTGGTTTCCCGAGATCTGGGGCGGGGGTCAGAGTGTCATGAATTACAGGTCGATGACATGGTAATTTATGGGGACCCGCAATGGGTAGCAGTGGAAAAAAAACATCTTTTATTAGTACTGAATGGTCGTAGTCTAAAATTAGTCAATTTCATCTACGATTTTTGTGTGTCGTTGCAGAGAGAAATTCACCCTCCCACCCCTGCAGCTGATTTTTTTCAATCCCCTGTTGCCTGCGGAGTGGGAGGGGGCGTGGCCTGGCAGAGTTGGGGGTGTGGATTATCAAGATGCTTCGAACGGTTGTAGTCTGAAATTAGTCTATTTCATCTAGAATTTTGTGTGTCATTGCAGAGAGAAATTCACCCTCCCAACCCTGCAGCTGACAGAAGTTTATTTTTCCCTTCATTCTTTCAATCCCTGTTGGCTGCGGAGTGGGAGGGGGCGTGACCTGACAGAGTTGGGGGTGTGGCTTAGCAAAGCGCTTCGTATAGGTGATTTAATCTATTTCATTTAATGTTTCTGTGTGTCGTTGCAGAATGGCTGCAGAGTGGGAGGGGGCGTGGTCTGACAGAGTTGGGGGCGTGACTTAGCAAGACGATTCGAACAGTTGTAGTCTATAATTAGTCTATTTTATCTAAAATTTTTGTGTGTCGTTGCAGAGAGAAATTCACCCTCCCACCCCTGCAGCAAACAGAAGTTTATTTTTACCTTTATTTTTTCAATCCCCGTTGGCTGCAGAGTGGGAGGGGGCGTGACCTGACAGAGTCGGGGGCGTGGATTAGCAAGACGCTTCACATGGGTGTATTTAATCTATTTCATTTAATGTTTCTGTGTGTCATTGCAGAAAGAAAGTCAACCTCCCACCCATCCCTGCAGCTGACAGAAGTTGATTTTTACCTTTATTTTTTCAATCCCTGTTGGCTGCGGAGTGGCAGGGGGCGTGGCCTTACAGAGTCGGGGCGTGGCTTAGCAAAGCGCTTCGCATAGGTGCATTTAATCTATTTCATTTAATGTTTCTGTGTGTCGTTGCAGAATGGCTGCGGAGTGAGAGGGGGCGTGGCCTGACAGAGACGGGGCATGGCTTAGCAAAAGGCTTCGAACGGTTGTAGTCTATAATCAGTCTATTTCATCTAAAATTTTTGTGTGTCGTTGCAGAGAGAAATTCACCCTCCCACCCCTGCAGCAAACAGAAGTTTTTTTTACCTTAATTTTTTCAATTTCCATTGGCTGCGGAGTTGGAGGGGGCGTGACCTGACAGAGTCGGGGGCGTGGATTAGCAAGACGCTTCGCATGGGTGGATTTAATCTATTTTATTTAATGTTTGTGTGTGTTGTTGCAGAAAGAAAGTCAACCTCCCACCCATCCCTGCAGCTGACAGAAGTTGATTTTTACCTTTATTTTTTCAATCTCTGTTGGCTGCGGAGTGAAAGGGGGTGTGGCCTGACAGAGTTGGGGGTGTGGCTTAGTGAGACCTGGGGCGGGGGTTTTAAGTACTTCTTTTAGGGTGGCCTGAATTAAAGGTCAATACCATGCTTATTTATGAGCCCACGCAATAGGCAGCAGTGGAGGAAAACATCTTTTATTACTACTGAACTGTAGTAATAGAAAAAAACATAAGTTATATTTATGGTAACCGGAATACCTTTAACAGTGTCAGTAAATAGAAATGGATAAGATCCTCATCTGCTGATAATTACCTGGTTGTTATGGAAACCTGCCTCCCTGTGTGTGTCTTTGCAGAGAATGGCAGTTTGAGTTTAAAACCAAAGCTCCCAGTTGTAATGTTGGCTAATGGAGATCATATTTTGGGAATATCTCAGGAACGGTATGTCCTAGAGAGATGAGACCTGGTCTAAAACCTTCCTGGACACCTGATGTACCTGTGTGCCGAATTTGGTGAAAATCGGTCCAGTAGTTTGGTCGCGCATAGAGAACAGACAGACAGACAGACACTCATTTTTATATTATTAAGACATATATACTAGCAGAAAGACCCGGCTTCGCCAGGTTATATTTCATCTATTTCATTAAATGTTTTTGTGTGTCGTTGCAGAGAGAAAGTCAGTGCAGCTGACAGAAGTTGATTTTTACCTTCATTTTTTCAATCCCCATTGGTTGGGGAGTGGGAGGGGGCGTGACCTGACCAGTCGGGGGCGTGGTTTACCGGGACCTTGGGGGGTGCTTTTAAGTCCTTCTTTTCAGGTTGGCCTGAATTATAGGTCAATGCCATGGTAATTTATGAGGAAACACAGTGGGTAGCAGTGGAAGAAAACGTTGCTTCGCATGGGTATATTTAATCTATTTCGTTTAATGTTTCTGTGTGTCGTTGCAGAGAGAAATTCACCCTCCCACCCCTGCAGCTGACAGAAGTTTATTTTTCCCTTCATTTTTTCAATCCCTGTTGGCTGCGGAGTAGGAGGGTGCGTGACCTGACACAGTTGGGGGCGTGGCTTAACAAAGCGCTTCGCATAGGTGATTTAATCTATTTTATTTAATGTTTCTGTGTGTCGTTGCAGAATGGCTGCTGAGTGAGAGGGGGCGTGGTCTGACAGAGTTGGGGGCGTGACTTAGCAAGACGATTCGAACAGTTGTAGTCTATAATTAGTCTATTTTATCTAAAATTTTTGTGTGTCGTTGCAGAGAGAAATTCACCCTCCCACCCCTGCAGCAAACAGAAGTTTATTTTTACCTTTATTTTTTCAATCCCCATTGGCTGCGGAGTGGGAGGGGGCATAACCTGACAGAGTCGGGGGCGTGGATTAGCAAGACGCTTCACATGGGTGTATTTAATCTATTTCATTTAATGTTTCTGTGTGTCGTTGCAGAAAGAAAGTCAACCTCCCACCCCATCCCTGCAGCTGACAGAAGTTGATATTTACCTTTATTTTTTCAATCCCTGTTGGCTGCGGAGTGGGAGGGGGCGTGGCCTTACAGAGTCGGGGCGTGGCTTAGCAAAGTGCTTCGCATAGGTGCATTTAATCTATTTCATTTAATGTTTCTGTGTGTCATTGCAGAATGTCTGCGGAGTGAGAGGGGGCGTGGCCTGACAGAGATGGGGCGTGGCTTAGCAAAAGGCTTCGAACGGATGTAGTCTATAATTAGTCTATTTCATCTAAAATTTTTGTGTGTCGTTGCAGAGAGAGATTCACCCTCCCACCCCTGCAGCAAACAGAAGTTTATTTTTACCTTCATTTTTTCAATTCCCGTTGGCTGCGGAGTGGGAGGGGGCGTGACGTGACAGAGTCGGGGGCGTGGATTAGCAAGACGCTTCGCATGGGTGGATTTAATCTATTTTATTTAATGTTTGTGTGTGTTGTTGCAGAAAGAAAGTCAACCTCCCACCCATCCCTGCAGCTGACAGAAGTTGATTTTTACCTTTATTTTTTCAATCTCTGTTGGCTGCGGAGTGAAAGGGGGTGTGGCCTGACAGAGTTGGGGGTGTGGCTTAGTGAGACCTGGGGCGGGAGTTTTAAGTACTTCTTTTAGGGTGGCCTGAATTAAAGGTCAATACCATGCTTATTTATGAGCCCACGCCATAGGCAGCAGTGGAGGAAAACATCTTTTATTACTACTGAACTGTAGTAATAGAAAAAAACATAAGTTATATTTATGGTAACCGGAATACCTTTAACAGTGTCAGTAAATAGAAATGGATGAGATCCTCAGCTGCTGATAATTACCTGGTTGTTATGGAAACCTGCCCTCCCTGTGTGGCTTTGCAGAGAATGGCAGTTGGAGTTTAAAACCAAAGCTCCCAGTTGTAATGTTGGCTAATGGAGATCATATTTTGGGAATATCTCGGGAACGGTACGTCCTAGAGAGATGAGACTAAAAACTGGTCTAAAACCTTCCCGGACACCTGATGTACCTGTGTGCCGAATTTGGTGAAAATCGGTCCAGTAGTTTGGTCGCGCATAGAGAACAGACAGACAGATAGACAGACAGACAGAAATTCATTTTTATATTATTAAGATAGATATATATATATATATATATATATACTAGCAGAAAGACCCGGCTTCGACTGGGTATATTTCATCTATTTCATTTAATGTTTCTGTGTGTCGTTGCAGAGAGAAAGTCAATGCAACTGACAGAAGTTGATTTTTACCTTCATTTTTTCAATCCCCGTTGGCTGCAGAGTGGGAGGAGACGTGACCTGACAGAGTCGGGGGTGTGGATTAGCAAGACGCTTCACATGGGTGTATTTAATCTTTTTCATTTAATGTTTCTGTGTCGTTGCAGAAAGAAAGTCAGCCTCCCACCTATCCCTGCAGCTAACAGAAGTTAATTTGTACCTTTATTTTTTCAATCCCTGTTGGCTGCAGAGTGGGAGGGGGCGTGTCCTTACAGAGTCGGGGGCGTGGCTTAGCAAAGCGCTTTGCATAGGTGCATTTAATCTATTTCATTTAATGTTTCTGTGTGTCGTTGCAGAATGGCTGCGGAGTGAGAGGGGGCGTGGCCTGACAGAGTTGGGGCGTGGCTTAGCAAGATGCTTCGAACGGTTGTATTCTATAATTAGTCTATTTCATCTAAAAAATTTTGTGTGTGTCGTTGCAGAGAGAGATTCACCCTCTCACCCCTGCAGCAAACAGAAGTTTATTTTTATCTTCATTTTTTCAATCCCCATTGGATGTGGAGTTGGGAGGGGGCGTGACCTGACAGAGTTGGGGGCGTGGATTAGCAAGATGCTTCGCATGGGTGGATTTAATCTATTTTATTTAATGTTTGTGTGTGTTGTTGCAGAAAGAAAGTCAACCTCCCACCCATCCCTGCAGCTGACAGAAGTTGATTTTTACCTTTATTTTTTCAATCTCTGTTGCCTGTGGAGTGAAAGGGGTTGTGGCTTAGTGAGACCTGGGGCAGGGGTTTTAAGTACTTCTTTTAGGGTGGCCTGAATTAAAGGTCGATACCATGCTTATTTATGAGGCCACGCAATGGGCAGCAGTGGAGGAAAACATTCTTTTATTACTACTGAACTGTAGTAATAAAAAAAAACATAAGTTATACTTATGGTAACCGGAATACCTTTAACAGTGTCAGTAAATAGAAATGGATGAGCTCCTCAGCTGCTGATAATTACCTGGTTGTTATGGAAACCTGCCCTCCCTGTGTGTGCCTTTGCAGAGAATGGCAGTTGGAGTTTAAAACCAAAGTTCCCAGTTGTAATGTTGGCTAATGGAGATTATATTTTGGGAATATCTCAGGAACGGTATGTCCTAGAGAGATGAGACCTGGTCTAAAACCTTCCCTGATGTACCCGTGTGCCGAATTTGGTGAAAATCGGTCCAGTAGTTTGGTCGCGCATAGAGAACAGACAGACGGACAGACAGAAACTCATTTTTATAATATTAAGATATATATATATATATATATATATATATATATATATATATATATATATATCTTTTAGCAGTGCATTTAGCATGCATTTAAATTGGGGGCAGCAACAACTGAGTTTTTCATATCCATATTAAACAGTGTACAAATTATAAATGAAAAATCCCCTATAGGTCTGTACTAGTGCCTCACCATTTACAGTTACACATCTTTATTTTATTTGTAGATTCCCTATGCATGTTAAATGTAACTAATATAAAGTATAAAGGTACAATAATTGAAAGCGTTAAATATGTTGCTTACTAATTATGTTGATTTTGTTTTTTTGTTTTTTGTCAAGACACTTTATCTAGTTCCTGCCAGCCTTTGTGTCTGTGTCATAGCTTCCTTCCAACTAACTGCCTTTACGTTCCGAGAAAACTTGGCAGCCTCTGCTCTCCTGCTGATGCTTTTTGGGTATGTGATTGTAAATTCTGCTCAGGAATTATAGCTTGTTCTCCTCACACAGAAATCTTTACGGTTTACTTGCACCTGCTGTTGGGAGCATGATTTTCGCTATTCTCTGGCTATTATGTTTTCATTTGGGAAATTGAAAGAACACTTTGCACCAGTAACATAATGTTGAGAACTGAAATGTATTTGGAGCCTGTGAAAGATTTATTTGCCGCTAATGAGGCAAACACTGGAAACATCTTTTAAAGATGCTCATGCTGTTCAGTTGTCTATAACCTGGTGTGTACTCTGCTATTGATTATATGTTTTTCTACCTTCAGGAGTGATTTCATAGGTGAGAACAATAATGTGGTTAGCTAGTTGTAGATAACATCACCAGAAGCTCCTGTTTTCCCCATGTCAGTTTATTAACCTTAATAATGCTTACAAATTTGCTTTAGCTGCATTCAAGCTGCATAATGTTGGTTTGTTAATGCCATTGTAAAAAATAATTGGCTATATTTCTTAAGTTTCTTCTAGTAAATGGCAACTTTAAAGAGAAAAATCACCTTTATTCAGTAAGGGTAGGTATAACTGGAACAGTTTTCCATTCTAACACACCATAGCAAATTACAATCTTTGGTTATTTTGGCCATGTTTAGAATGACAAATAACAGTATCATATTTATATATGATAAGGCCAATTTCACAATAAATGAGGTAGTATTAAAAAATATCTATAGCCATTAAGTAAGATTATGCTTGTTTTAGCAGACTCAACTCTTAACCATTTCCCGAAATATGGCATACTATTGCATCACATGTTGGGTCTTTAAATATGGGGACCACTACTGAGGGGAGCAGGCTCCATAACAACTGGGTGTTTCATACAGCAGACATCCACGACTAATGTCCGCAAACCTGAGCACGGCATCTGAGCACGCTAATTACTGAAAGTGTGCGCTTCCGGGGATGATCCGGCTCACCTGTGCTGCAGTCAGAGGAGCCAGAGCTTATGTGCGGTAGCCTCTGTCATAAGGAATGACAAAGGCTGTTACATAATGTTTCCTATGGAGTTCCTGAATGTAATAAAGGTTTTACAATTTTATAAACTTAAAAAATATAAAAAGTCAAATCACCCCCCTTTCTCCAAAATGAGAATTTAAAAAAAGCACATCATGGGTAACTCCGTTTGCAAAAAGGCCTGTACTATCAAAATATAAAAGTATTAATCCCATACGGAAAAAGTTGAAATGAAAAAAAAAAAAGGTCAAAATGTCCGTTTTGCCATTTTTTGGTTGTTTCTCCTCCTACAAAAAATTAAATAAAAAGTGATCAGAGTTGTACACACATCAGAATGGTATCAATGAAGATTACAGATCTCACCACAACAAATGAGCCCTACAGTGGCGCACACATAACTACAAAAAAGTTATAGGAGTCAGAATATGACAGCAAAAAAATCAAGTTTAGTTTTTGGAATTGTTCTCCCACTTACCACTACATTCTATGCAATATTAAATGGTGGTGTTGGAGAGTACTTATCCTGCAAACAATAATCCCTCATATGGCTATGTGAATGGAAAAATATAGGGGGGATAAGGCATCTGTAAACCTCTTCTACCCCAGAGGATTTTTTGCTTTTTCGTTTTTTGCTCCCCGCCTTCCTAGAACCATAACTTTTTTATTCCCACCATGCCCTGCTGTAGGCTGATAGTTGTAGACAGTCTTGGCATGCTGAGAGTTGTAGTTTTACAACAACTGGAGAGCTGCAGGTTGGCCATATCTGCTCTAGAGAGTACACATAGTTGTATGGTATAAATCTTTCTACAAAATTACTAGATCATTACACATAGTTTACTTTGCTTTTTTTTTTTATTTTTATTAGATATGCAACATTTCCATGGATGCACTGGATCTGGATGTTATACCAGTTCAGATGTTGCATTTATTTCTTATCTTTCAATAAATTTTTATATGTGGAGTTTCCACTTTGCTGCTGACATTTCTGCCACAACTTATTGCAGAGATTTCAAAAGTTGAGGTCAGTAAAGCATCATAAAATGGTTTATGAAGTATTCAGTGTATTCTATGCAAAACGTATAAATACATAGCCCTAGAATGTGACAGTTATACACTATTATTTTTTTGTTTCATGTTTTACTTATTTCTTATTTTGAACACCAAATAATGACTTCAAGCAAGTTGGGAGTAAATGTGCATGAATGAAAAGATTAAATATTTTAATGCACTTAGCCCTAGCATTTTTGTAAAAATCATAATTGTGGAAGAATTGTTATAGGTGTGTATATTTATAGAATATAGAGTGCTCCATTGCAAGCCTTCCAATGGGTCCCCAGTTTACAGCTTGTTTATTCTAACTAAACACATCCCCTCTGAGGCATGCAAATCTGGTGCTTGGATGAAATAAATTTTAAATAGTTTTTTGCTAACATGATACTGTATGTGAAGTGGTGATCTTTGCTTAATAAATGATTATCATTAGAGATAAGCGAGCACTAAAATGCTCGGGTGCTCGTTTCGAATAACGAACCCCATTGAAGTCAATGGGAGACTCGAGCATTTTTGTGGGGGACCAAGGCTCTGCCTAGGGAAGGCTGGGTGAAAACCTGGAAACCTCAGAAAATGATGGAAACACCACGGAAATGGACAGGAAACAGCAGGGGCAGCATGCATGGATGCCTCTGAGGCTGCCTAATCCCACCAATACCCCAAATTCTCAGGCAACAGCCTGGTGGTTACCCTCATGGCAATTGTGCTCACCCTGACCAAGAAAGGGGAGGCAAATACCCTTCACATGTTAGGGAAGCACCAAAATAGGTGCAACGAAGGTCCATCACCGCCTGCAGGTGACACCACTCTCATGCTGGCACTGCAGCTGACATCAAGTTTAGTATCTGTTCTTATCAGTTGCTGTGGCTGTTGGTGGTAAAGTGGTGAGCATAGCTGCTTCCCAAGCAGTTGACCCTGGTTCCATTCACATCTATCGCAGGAGGCAATTAAAAAATCAGTACAATATCTAATACGTCCCCTACCCGGGTAAATTGTTTGGAGAGAGGGTCTGTAGGTGGGGGGAAGGAGGTTTCGCTGGAAGAGCCAGAGGAGTGCCCCCTGGGATAGCGTGTGTGGTGGTGATAACAGCCGGATGTATTTAGAATGATGACGCAGGACCCCAAGTTAAAAATTTAGCATCAACCGGTACAGTCGTAAATTATGAGATTGATCAAGTGTGGCATGACTTTTTAGATGGAGATTGCATGTGGTCACGTACTCCCTGGAACCCCATAGTCACCCCTTCTCTGATGTGCTAGCCCAGAACATTCTCTGCCCCAATTCGCAAGACCTTTTGCTGTTTCCGTGTGCTGACAGTGTGGATTTACCAGTGTTGTCTGAGGAGGTGATGGACAATGGCGAGACACAGGTGTCGGGGGGTGAGGTAGTTGTATGGGAAGCAAGGTACAGTGGGGACTCCTTGGGGGGGACTTTCTCATGATGGGACAGATTCAACTTGGGTGGATCAGGCACAGGAACAGATGAATTTTTGGGGGGGTTTATTTAACTTTTATTTAGCAAAAATAACCACAGAGATATTTATTCGTTATCTTCTCTGAGCAGTCTGGCGTTGGGGTTCGTCACTTTGATGGCGAGCTGTGCTGCTCTCTCCACAATGGTCTGTAGGTTCTTAGATGGAGACTTTGTCGGCGATTTCAGTACAGAAGGACTTGTTGCTCATCAACAGAACCTCGACCTCCTTGACATTGTGGACCAGGAATTTGCGTGTGGACCAGGAATTTGCGGAACCCTGTGGGCAGCATGTGTTTGGTCTTCTACTTGCTACCGTATCCAATGTTGGACAATATAGATTCGCAAGTAATATTATTTTTCACACCTATCCCAAAAATAAAAATGTATGCAGTTCGCGCAAATAAAACTGGAAACTGGAATTGGAGAGAGGGCCTGTAGGTGGACCTCCGGAAAAATTGTTTGGAGAGAGGGCCTGTAGGTGGAACTCCGGAAAAATTGTTTGGACAGAGGGCCTGTAGGTGGAACTCCGGAAAAATTGTTTGGAGAGAGGGCCTGTAGGTGGACCTCCGGAAAAATTGTTTGAAGAGAGGAAGAGCTTTCCCCCGGAGGAGATTTGAATTCCGGTGAAATCCAGGCTTTGTTCATTTTAATAAGCGTCAGCCTGTCAGCGCCGTCAGTTGACAGGCGTGTACGCTTATCGGTGATGACGCCACCTGCTGCACTGAATACCCGCTCTGACAGCACGCTAGCGGCAGGGCAGGCCAGCACCTCCAAGGCGTACAGCGCCAGTTCAGGCCACGTTTCCAGCTTTGAAACCCAGTAGTTTTATGGAGCAGAGTGATCGCTACGGACGTTGGTATGGTCAGCTAGGTACTCCCTCACCATCTTTCTGTACAGCTCACCCCTACTCTGCCTAGACTGGGGACAGGTGACAGTGTCTTGCTGGGGTGACATAAAAGTGGCAAAGGCCTTGGAGAGCGTTCCACTGCCAGTGCTGGACAAGCTGCCTGCTCGCCTCCTCTCCCCCGCTACTTGGCCCACAGAACTATGCCCTCTGCCGCTAGCGGCGTCAGATGGAAAGAATTGTTTCAGCTTGTGCACCAGGGCCTGTTGATATCTATTCACTCTAATACTCCTTTCCTCTGCAGGGATGAAGGTGGAAAGGTTCTGCTTATACCGTGGGTCCAGGAGAGTGAACACCCAGTAATCAGTGTTTGAAAAAATTCTTCTAACGCGAGGGTCACGGGATAGGCAGCCTAACATTAAGTCTGCCATGTGCGCCAGAGTCCAAACACGCAATAATTCCCTCTCCTCACTGGCCTGACTCTCCATTTCCTCCTCCTCCTCCTCCAAGTCCTCCTCTTCAGCCCATACACGCTCAAGAGTTAAGGACTGAGCACTGGTACCCTCTACTGTCTCGCCGACATTCTCTTCCTCTTCCTCCTCATCCTCATCTTCCTCCTCCGATATGCGCTGAGAAACAGACCGGAGGTTGCTCTGGCTATCAAGCGACGTATCTTCCTCCACCGTCTCTTGTGACAAGCGCAAAGCATCCGACTTGATGCTGAGCAGTGAGTTTTTCAACAGGCAAAGCAGCGGGATGGTGAGGCTGATAATGGCGGCATCGCCGCTGACCATCTGTGTTGACTCCTCAAAGTTGCTCAACACTGCAATATCAGAATCCACTCCATCCTCATTGTAGACTTGAGGAATGACTTACCTGACTACATTCTTGGAAGTTGCATTGCAGTCTACAATCGCTCTGCGCTGCTGGTAAACTCTGGATCATGTTTAATGTGGAATTCCTCTCGTGGGCACGTCGACAACAGTCGGTGAGGGGCAGTGTAGCGCACTGCGCTGCCTGAGAGAGCAGCATCTGTGGTCGACTGCGAAATGCGCAGATGCGGCGACCTTGGTGAGCAAATCAGACAGATTGGGGTATGTTTGAGGAACGCTGAAATTGATTGAACACGTGCCAGCATGGCATTAGCATCGCCGTAATGCCCTGTACAGCTCAGGTCAGTCTGCTAGAGCCTGAAGTGCTTGCCGCTGAGATAAACACGTGGCCAGCATGTGTGTCAAGAGCAGAGCCGCCAGGTCGCCGTTGTCACACACAACCATGTCTGCTTGGTTCACGGTGCCAGCACACTGTAAAGCTCTGGGCGGTGTCCCTTTTGTCACCTAAGCTCAGCAGTTTTGAGCACCCGCCTGCTGGCGCTACCCACGGGCACTGCTGCTGCGGCCTAGAGCTACCCGACTGAAGGCGCCGTGCCCCACTGGGGTATGTCTTGAGGAACCAGCTGAAACTATTGGATTGGAACACGTGGGCCAGGCATGGGCCACATGTGTCCAGTCCTCGCCGAGTTGCAGAAGCCCGCCACCCGAGGTTACGCCCGTTGTCCACACAACAACCATGTCTGGCTTTAGGTTCAGGGCGGTGCCAGCCACACATCGGTCTGCGCCGTAATGCCCTGTACAGCTCTTGGGCGGATTTCTTCTCTTCTTGTTTCACCTATTATTCTTCTTATTCTAGTTTGAGTCAACCCCTCCTGCTGTGCGCTTTTCCCCACGCAACTGTCCTTGCTGCGCCTAGAGCTAACCGACTGAAGGCGCCGTGCCCAACGGATGGTAATTCGGTGAGAGGAGGAGGAGGGGTCGGAGGAGGAGGAGGGCATAGGTACGTCTAAGAGACCGTGGACTAGAGGTAGGCCCCGCAATCCTCGGTGTGGGCAGTCATGAGCGGCCCCAGGGTCATTCTCGGTCCCAGCCTCCACCAAGTTAACGGCCAATGTGCTGTCATGTGAGATACTAGTGTCCCTGCCCCGGCGGCAACTTGTCCACGTGGTCCGTGGTTAGATGGACCTTCGTCATGAAACACGTTGGTCAGGGCCACGGATGATGTTTTGTGACACGTGCTGGTGTAAGGGCTGGGACGGGGCAACATTGGGAAAAAATAGTGGCCGGCTGGGGACCGGAATACCGAGGGGCACCAACCACAATGAGATTCGAAAGGCCCAGCAATTTGGAGATGGGGACGTTGAGGGCTTGGCCATGTGGGTTGGGGTGGAACTGTATTTCCTCTTGCGCTCCAGCGTCTGCTGTAAAGACAGCTGACGCTGCGCTGGACAACGTTGGTGGACACTCTGGAGGATCGTGGAGGCGAAGGTGTGGTTTCCGGCGGGAGGCACTCGTGCCGGGGTCCTGGGGCAGGGGGTTTGACTAGCAGAGGCAGCGAGTGACGCAGGGGGTTGACTAGCAGAGGCAGCGAGTGACCAGGGGAAGGCGCAGTGGTGGGACCCGCAGGAGGTGGTGAACGGCCTTGGTTCCATTGAGTGGGGGTGTTTAGCACTCATATGCCTGCGCATGCTGGTGGTGGTTAGGCTAGTAGTGGTGGCACCCTGCTTATCCTGGTGTGGCACAGGTTGCACACCACAGTCCATCAGTCATCCTCACTTTCTTTAAAGAACCTCCAGACTTGCGAACATCTAGGCCTCGCCACGGGAGCTTCACTACGTGAAACAGTTGCTGCTGATGCACCAGCTCTGGCCCTGCTTCTCCCTCTGGCCAACACCACTGCCTCTTACAACCTGTTTCTGGTGCAGCACTCGCCTCCGCCTCAGAAGCACTGTCTTCACTCGGCATATCAACCAGCTTGGGTCAGTCACCTCGTCATCCTCCGATTCCTCAGTCTGCTCCCCCCTCGCAATTCCTCCCCTAACAACAACTTCACCACTGTCTGACAACCGTGTCTCCTCATCGTCCGACACCTCTTTACAAACTCTTTCCACTAAGTCAACATTGTCATCATCATCATCATCATCATCACCCACAGACTGCGACAGTTGGAAAACTTGGGCATTGGGACGAGGTCAGCACAACCTGAGAAGTGGTTTGTGACTTGGAAAGAGTCCAGAAAACAGTTCCTGAGAGTATGCCGGATCACATTCCAAATTTTCCTGGAAGGGGCAGACTGGGGGGAAGGAGGTTGAGGTGGAGGAGCCATAGGAGTGCTCCCTTGGGTAACGTGGGTGGACTGCGTGGAAGACTTACTGGTGGACAAATTACTTGAAGCATTGTCCGCAATCCACGAGATCAGCTGTTCGCACTGTTGTGGTTTCAACAGTCCTCTACCACGTGTCCCTTTAGGTTGAGACTAGAGATGAGCGAGTAGTGAAATATTCGAAAGTTCGAAATTCGATTCGAATAGACCGCGAAATTCGACTATTCGACCGAATATCGAATCCCATTAAAGTCTATGGGAAAAAAATGCTCGCCACTTGGAAATCTCAATTCGACCACTTGGAGGTCACCAAGTCCACCCTGAAACCTCAGAAAAGGATGCCAACACTGCTGGAATGCAACTGGGACAGCAGGGGAAGCATGTCTGGGTGCATATAACGCGCCCAAGTCGCACTATTACGCCACTATCACAGCCTCTCAACAATACACTCCAAAGACAATCTAACCTCGTAAAGTGAGGACCATACAAGGAAACCTTCTTCCTCTACATTGCCATGGACCCCAAAGCCAAACTAGAACAAAAAAGAAAGATGAAATTCTGCACCCCTTAAAAATCACGTTGCCTATGACAACCACAGATGGCATAGGCAAGGGGGAAAGCAAATAGACCCCACCCCTAATTGTCATTGTGTGTGTGTGTGAGATGTGGTCAGACATGTCTTCTTTAAAATGTAAAAACACACTCAAACACATGCAGAAGCCTTAAAATGCCCAATTGTTGGCGCTAGAGATGTCAGTGACCCGACTGGCCCAGTGTCATGTCTAGCAGGTAAAGCAGTGGGGGATGTTGAGGGATGCGTAGGACCGCAAAAGGCAGGGAAGAGGGCCGTGGGCTGGCCAGAGGCTCATGGGACTGTAAATTTTGTGGAGCCAAGAGGTGAACCTTGTTATTTAGGGGCCCAAGAGTGATCCTTAACAATTTTGTGGAGCCCAAGAGGTGGACCTCTTATTTAAAATTTTGTGGAGGCCCAAGAGTGAACCTTTAAAATTATGTGGAGGCCCAAGAGTAGACCTCTTAAAAATATGTGGAGGCAAGAGGTGAGACCTCTTAAATTTGTGGAGGCCCAAGAGGTGAGACCTTGATAAATTAGTGGAGGCCAAGAGTGAGACCTTAAAATTATGTGAGGCCAAGAGTGAGCTCTAAAAATTGTGGAGGCCAAAAGAGGTGAGACCTCTTAAAATTTGTAAGGCCCAAGAGGTGAGACCTTTAAAAATTATGTGAGCCCAAGAGGTGAGACGTTTAAAATTTGTGGAGCCCAAGAGGTAGACCTTTAAAAAGATTGGGGCCCAAGAGTGAGACCTCTTAAACATTTGTGGAGGCCCAAGAGTGAAGACGTCTTTAAAAATTGTGGAAGGCCCAAAAATTATGTGGAGGCCCAAGAGGTGAGACCCTGTGGAGGCCTGAGACCTAAAAAATTGTTTGTATGAGTCCTCTTAAGAGTGAGCCTCTTAAAAATTCTTTGGAGGCCCAAGAGTGGGCCATAATATATATAATTTTTTATTTACGGAGCAATCTACGGCGTTAAGAGGAGGAGGAGGAGGTGAGGAAAATGGCACTTCATACAGATGGCACTTCACTTTGGCTGCTTTCCACTGTTGGAGAAGCAAAGTCGGGTCAATCCACTTCTGTTCATTTTAGCGTCAGCTGTCGCACTGTCGGTTGACAGGCGGCTGCGCTTATCGTTATAATGCCCCCCGGCTGCGCTGAACACCCTTTCTGATAGCACGCTGGCGGCAGGGCAGGCAAGCACCTCCAAGGCGTACAGGGACAGTTCCAGCCACGTGTCCAACTTGGAGACCCAGTAAGTGTAGGACGCCGAGGGATCGGGGAGGACAGGGTACGGTCTGCCAGGTTCTCCGCAACATCCGCCGATACTTGTCCCTCCTGCTGGATAGCGGGCCCCGCAGTGATGGAGTTGCACGAGGGGGTGCCATGAACGTGTCCACACCCTGGAGAGTGTTCCCTGGTGGCTGTGGGCTGATCGTGTTGTGGACTCTGGGAGACCCTCTCTCTCTGCCGCCAGCGATGTGGGGGAAAATCTCCATCATGTTCTGCCGAGTTCCCTCTGGTATTCCGCAATCGATTCGTCCTCTCCTCTACCGGAATAAAAGAGGAGACGTTATCTTTATACCGGGGGTCCAGGATTGCGAAGACCCAGTACAGTTTGTTCTCCACTATCCGGACAACACGTGTGTCCCGGGAAAAAGCAGCCAGCATGAAGTCAGCCAGTGTCCAGACTCTGAATAGGCATGACGTCACTCCCCCACCAGAAGGATCACTTGCCATTTCCTCCTCTTCCTCTTCCGCCTCCTCTCCGCCCATCCGCGCTGAACCAATGGGACGCACAGCCTGACTGCTACCCTTGCCGCAGCATCCTCCTCCTCTTCAGCCACCTCC
Organism: Rhinella marina; assembly: GCA_900303285.1. Lineage (NCBI taxonomy): Eukaryota > Metazoa > Chordata > Amphibia > Anura > Bufonidae > Rhinella > Rhinella marina. Next base: position 33,589 of record ONZH01022487.1, read on the forward strand.
ACGTCGTCTCCTCCTCATCCCCCTCCTCCTCCGCAACTGCCACCGAGAAGCAGACAAAAGTGTGCGTCTGCTGTGTAGCTCCGTTG